>WEDG01007056.1:0-28270 GCA_017591395.1 Schistocephalus solidus
ATCGCCAGGCACTGGTGTTCCCCACCCTTTGCTGCCACCTGTAAAATGGTGGGCTGCAGTTTATGCTGTCAGCGTCCTTCAGAGATCACGTAATTTCTGCACGAGAAAGCAACTGTCAAGGTTATGTACGCTGGGCCAGATTACATTTGTTCTGATATGCCACACTTCAGCCTTTGACATTCCCACCTTGCCATCTAACCCGTCGTGTCTGGAAAACTCTTTACTCGTGCTTTTTTGCGTTCTGAGTAAACGTTCTTTATACAGTCAGTCTTCTGATTTGGAAACTTAACATTAGCTATAATATCGTTTGGTGGAGTATTTGGATGGCAGACTTATTTCAGTTTATGATTGATTATTTAATGAAATCACGGCGTATGGTCTGAGGAAGAATTATCAATATGATGATGAGGGAGAGAGAGAGGGCTTTAGTTACTGCTGATGACCATGTAGGTCATATTTGTAGACTAACACAAACAGGTAAAACTCAGTGGGAAAATTAAATCCAAAAACAAACGAACCTCTGACGAACGAGATATTTTAATTTTCTGGTTTGAAAGCCATTAAGACAGTTTCTTAACTGACTTAATGAGCTTGATCGAAAAGCTATGAAATTCGTGTTTATGCGGAATATGTTGACTATAAGTTGCTATTCTTGATTCATTTTTAAGGGCTTATAACTCCCTTACATGACATCAACTCCGCAAAAGCCTTGCACTTTAAAATCTGTAAATCAACTGATAATCAAAAATATTTTTTGGACATCGTTAATGATAAGAATTATAAGTGACATGTTCTTCTATTATATTAACACCAGAGAATAATCGTGAAATACTTTCTGGAATTATAATATGATGGACATGGTGTTAAGTGACCTAGACTTACATTTTTCCGAGGCAGAACCTAAACTTCAATGAATATTTAATTGAATGTTAGTCAAGCAAAATGGAATAACCAACCAATCCCAACTGTACTAACAAGTCGTACTGCAAGTAATATAATTCTTATATGGCAAAAACGATAAACCGTACTTCTGACATATGTAAGAGCTTAAAGCCCAGACACGTGCTTCGCCTAATGTTTCTGCTGCTGCGTGAAGCAGCAAAGAGTGGACGGCTCCTCAGTGGGTCACCCAGCGTTTTCTATGCGGTTTCTGGTATATGAACTCTAGAGAGTAATTAGAGAGATGAGTACTGAAATTATCATATATATATATCAAATATATCATGGATTAAGCTGATTAGTATATGACGTTTTGATTTGGACTTTAAAATCTCAATTTAATATTTTGGGTTTGAAGATATTCAAAGCCTGTGTAATAATCACGCAATGCCTATTCTACAAAACAAGTTATACTTAAAGTTGCATCAAACTTATAAATCAAAGTTATTCTTCCGTACTTCCAACATCTGTTATAGCTAAAAGTGCAGACACGTGTTTCATCGATGATTGTGCTGCTATGTGACGCAGTAACGGGGGCTTAAGCTCCTCAAAGGGTCCCTCAGCGTTCTCTATGCGCTTTTCTGCTATAATACGTGCAGGTTATCAAGATAACTGACCGATATCTGCCTTTGTTGCCTCAGACCCGAAATGTCAATGAACATTTGGGTCGAAGACAATCAACTACAGTGGAATAACTAGGTAATGCCGATTCTACGAATAAGTTGTACTATATGGTAAGGACGTTGTACTGTACATCCAAAAAAGGTGTTAGCAAAAAGCCTTAACACGTGTTTTGCCGATGTTTCTGCTGCTGTTTGATGCCGGTAATAGGAGTTCAGCTTCTCAGTTTGTCTCTTAACTTTCTTTATTAATTGTCTGGCATATTTTTACCATAGAAATAGCAGATAAATAATTTCCGAAATAATTACGTGCAGGCCATACAGATAACTGACCGATATATGACATTTTTGCATCGAACTCGAAATTTCAATGAACATTAGGGTCGAAGGCATTCAAATACTGTTGAATAACCACATAATTCCTATTCTTAAAACAATTTGTACTACAAGTATTGTTAATCTTATATGGCATAGACCTTAGACTGTACTTCCGTAATGGGTACTGCCTAAAAGCCAAGACACAGGTTTCGCCGATGTTTCTTTTGCTGCGTGGGAAACCGACAGCTGTTTGCGTCCTTTCTGGGTATCCCAGCGTTTTCTATGCCGTTTTCCATTTATGAACTCAATATACTAATTTAGGAAATAGTTTTCTGGAATAACTGTGTGCAGGACATGGTGGTATGTGACCAGGACATGACTTTTTAGTGTTAGACCAGAAATTTCAATGAACATTAGGGTCAAAGTCAATCAACCACGGTGAAATAACCACGTAATGACCATTCAACTAAACAAGTAGTACTGGGGTCGTATTTTTAAGCGTTATTTGCTTTTTGTGTCTGTACCCGAGTCATTAATAGCCATGATTTTCATCACTGGTGTCAAGTCTTGGCGTGACAATTATTCGGCAATTTTGGATCGTAGTCACCACTACTTTCTAATTAACCGCAACTAACCCACGTGACTAGCAAACTTACCCAGGCTAAATCGCAACACAGAATATGTAGCTGTGATTTTTGCCTTTGGCAAAAATAGCTAACCACGCGGGATGGATGCGGGTGACCAGTAGTTCCGATGACAGTCAACCAAATGACTGACTATTTGTCATGGTAGGAATCGTTACCCATAATGAAATTAAAGGTCAGTCCGAAAAGCAATCATCGCATCAAATATGATCCCCAGCGATGAACACTAGGACTACCAGCGATAGTAGGTCTGTGGTTGCCTGCGCAACTTGTGACCCAATTGCCCTTTCCTGCAACTGTCTCTGATGATGGGTTCGAGGGAGAATCCGAAACGCCAGGCCAATAAACACCATGTTCCATCGATCGCCTCTTCTACTTCCTCTGACTTTAATATTATTGCTTGATAGTTATTCTTATTTTCACCTCCGAATATTCAACTAGATTTTTCCCTGTACTCGAACAAACTGCATCTTTACTCACGACGTTATTGGCACAAAGAACGTATTTCAGCTACTGTAAAAAGCCGCTTTTTGTAAATGAAGTAAGCATGATGAAAAGGACGCGCAGGTTTTACTCGCTTTGTAGGTACGTATACTAAAAATTGGAACGAGACAGAGAAAATTAGCATGACCCTGGCGCAAATATGACACGCAAAATTGTAAAAGTGTTCCATATTTTTCCTTTTCCATCCCTACACCAAACATGCATTCCTATTGTCTCGGCTCCCTATATATAACGCATGAGCTGAATGCATAAGTAACTTGTGATTTGTCCCGTCAAGTGTTAACAGTGGGGAATAGGTTAAATATGATGAAAGGACGGGGCAAGAAGTCGGATCTGTTGGCATGCTTGTGGTAGAATATTGAAAACATGAGAACTGCCGAAGCTGAATAGGAGGAAGTGAGCCAGCCGGGAATCGAAACGGGGCAACCCGCCTGGCAGGCGAGCATTCTACCACTAAAACACCGACTCGTAACTTATATTCTCTACAAACATCTACTACACTAAACGCCACCTCCAATTTCCTGACTAGTCAATTAGCCTTTTTGTGGTGGTGAGTGAAAAATAGATGGGAAAGCGTAAATTGTTATAAAATTCAGAATGATTCTGGTCGTTCGGGGATTCTCTAATAGCAAAGAAATATGAATCGAAATCAACCCATCGTTGTCCAATCATTGTTGTAAATTTGTTTTGGTTGCCAGTGTCCCTCGATTAGGCGTCGCTAAGGGCGCAAAAAGATTTCGTGCATCCTTATTGGCAAATCGATCGGACACTGAGTTTTCATTCACCCACGCGTCCTGCCACGACATTTCTTGCGCTCCCAGCACGGAGCCCACGGCTGATGCTAATCTGCTAGAGGAGCTAGAAAGGCTTTCAACAGGGAAATATGTCCAGATCATGGTTGGCGTTAATGCGCCTCACATTGACATTAGTTCGATGTAAGCATATACCTCAGAAATTGCATTTTCCGGTTGCCTTTTGAACATAACGATTAAGCTTCTTCTCACTCAACCCACCACGTTTTTAACAGGCCAAATTGCTTTGATCTTGTTATCACAATATCAGTAAAAGTGACCATGTCGTCCTGCTTTGGCAGTACTCGCAATTTTCGGTACTCGAGACACCCAGGACAGTCAGGCTAAATCATTTGGCGTGGTGATTACGACCAAAGGAAGGCTGAAATCGCACGCATTGAGTGGAAAGATGATATATCTGAAAACGTAGCCGAGGTCTGGAAACAGTTTCGAGGAATAATGCACAGGCTTATAACAAACCACTGCCCTTTTTTCACAAAAGATTGTGACAGGTAGACCTCAATGGCTTACACAGGCCTAAAGATTGAGGTTAACAAGAAGTTGAGCACTGTGGTTGCCTGTGAAACTTGCGCTCCAAGTACGCTTTCCTGCAACTGTTTCTGATGCTGGGTTCGAGAGAGAATACAAAACGTCAGGCCAATAAACACCATGTTCCAGTGATCGCCTCTTCTTATAAATTGTTTATAATGAATTATTGTTTATTCTTTTTTTTACCCAAGAATAATAAAAAATTCCGATAATCGAACTGAATTCATCATTGTTCATGACATGCTCCACACAGAATTATATTGAAGTTTTGAAGGATTTTAGATCCGACGTAAATCTTTCATCAATTTCACCTACCAATATACGTCCTTCCAAGACTAATAATTTTTCAACCATAATATACCGTTTGCGATCTTCGTGTTGACGTTCCAATTTTTCATCCACGATGAATAAAGGACGCTGATAAATAAAGTGTTTGAGTTATACCTACAAAATAATGCAAACCTCGCTTTCCTTTACTAGTTAATTCTGCAGTCTTGTAAAGTGTATTGTTAATTTTCCGACTTGAGGGCAGTTATCTACTGTCGTGAGGATATATTATGCACTTTTTCTGTGCTCGGAAGTATGCATATCGAAGAGGGAGACTGATTCGGAACTTATTGAGTCATCTTTAAAGCCTGAACTACTATACTAGAAAGTTCACTAACATGCAGTGGGAAGAAGACGGCCATTTTTGACGGAAGTGGCAAAAAAGCTGTCATTTCGTAGAAAACACGCATTAAGATTTTACAGAACTCGACGTAAGTGAGATGGGAGTGAAAGTCCCGTTTATTATGATTAACGGTCTCCATTTTGTATACTTGGTTTTACAGAACATGGGAGAGGATGACATGGCGAAACGAGCAAAACAATCAAGCAATCGTAACCGAGAGGGCAAGTGAACCCTCACTGGCGCTCACTGGTCCAGCAGATGTCATTAGTCAGCATTGCCACACACGAGGGCTGTATTCAGACTGCATCCCCCCCAAAAGATTTAGCAACGGTCTGAGATCCATAGTGTGGGATTTTCCATTTGTTAAAGTAGGTTTAGGAATATACGACAGGTACCAGGCGCCTGGAGGATTGGCATCGCAAATGAATTAGCATGCTGATGCGCAAACTCTGCAGGAAAATGAGCAGCACTAAATTAAAATTGTTTTTTTCCTAACCAGAGGCACGTTTTTTGGTGGAAAAAACCACCCTGGTGCGTTGATTCTACAACGAGAGAATTTTCCGTCTAACATGGTGGATGTCTGTGTTTCAGCATTTTCTCACTTCTCCTTTCTCACGACCGTGATCATGCCTGACCCAGCCAACAACACCCCGCGGTGGAACATCTTTTCTGTCTGTAACGCTCTGCAGACTAACGCATAAAGCAATCAGATGAATTTTGTATTGAAATTTTTCCCTGGGTCCCATGAAATATCAGGGAATAGTGTTGTCGGTTAATACAAGAAAACAAAAAGCGCCATATTAAAATTAAATATGTGAAACATACAGTTTGTAAAAGGTGATGACGGAAATAAGTTGAGTAAATTTAACAATACAAATGACCTACAGGCTACGCAGTTGCCTAACCTTATAATGAAAACCTGTTAGCATGCCCAATATGCTCGAAGGAATTTTTTTGTCAGGGAAACAATTTTCGCAAATTTGAGTGGAAAATCTTGTATTTGAGTTTTTTCCTATGCTTGAAAATGGGTTTTTCACTTCAAATGGAACATGGTGAAAAGCAAGCAGATTGTTGATTTTTATAAAGTTCGAGTCGCAAAAGCTTTAGTATTTTGATGACCGCAAAACGAAGCATTCATTTTGGATAAAAAACCTTTGTTTAAACTTCACGATAGTTTTCAGTCGCTCTCTAATACGCAATGCCTCATTGCCGATCTTGTCTCCACGTAAAATTTGAAGCACTTGCAATGAAAAATTTTTATATTATCTAGTTTCCACGTATGCGTAATTTAGGAACGGAACGAGTAGAATGTTAGCTGTTTTCAAGAGACCTCTATACGAAAAATTCTGTTGTGCATTAACGATGTTAGAACCAAGGCTGCAGGTACACAAATATTGCGAAAAAGTATAGATTGCAGTTGGAAATAAGCTTTCGTTCATCAAAAGTAAAAAAATATTTTCATTAATTTTTAGGGAAGTAATTTCTACCTTGACTTAACTTTTGTAAACGGCGTTGTAATTGGACTCGCTTAGGCAAGATATCTTTCGTTTAAATTGTCAGGGAAGGAGTTTTTAATACTATATAAATCCATGTCTGTCCACAATTGCTCCCATCAATTCCAAGTTAGGTTAGAAATAACTAGCCGGTCTCTGAATACGGGAGAATATTTCCATCTTCCTGATTTTCTTAATTATTATTATTCTTAAAAATGTAAAAACTGAGATAAATTCCACCCAGACTGGTTCACCCGTGTTAGCATCTTTACTCAAACGCTCGACCTTTCGCTGGCAGACATAGTAGTCATAATACATATTTTATTGGAATATTCAAAATCAAATTTCAACAAAAGACTAATATTACATGTTATTACATTAACGCTGATTTATTTGCACATTTTTTGTATGGAAGGGCTTTCTGTATATTTAAACTTAAAGTTTGCTCACTTAACGCAATTCAAGACATTTCGGGACTTTCAGCTTTTCAAAATAATATTCTTATTTCCTACCAAACTAATATTGCGTGAACTATTTTTTGAAGAGTTCAATTCCATTGATGTCCCTCATTATTATATGAAAGCTTTGAAAAATTCATTGGTACTGGTTTGAAATTGAATACAATTCTTTCGTAAATGTGTACACCTTTCATATGGTAGGTAGCGTACTGTACAGTCAGTGACAGATCTCATGATATGAGCGTGCGATTCGAAAGGATCACTTTAGCCTCCTGCAGCATAAGTCCACTACATTTCAGACACGGCAAACTTCTAGCTGTTTAATCCACAAATATTCCAGATCTGCTGTAATGGCATTAGCAACAATTTTGTTTACTTATTTTTATTTTTTCTATTGACCTACGATGCACTCAGAAATTCACATATATTTCGTAGAATTTTGGGCCTATGTGTTTTTTCGTACGTTTTCTTTTAACTATGTTTCAGTTTATAAGGGAGATGTTATTTATTTGTTTTTCTTGCGAAAAGTAAAAACAGAAGAGTCACTGTGCCAATCAGCGCAGCCTAAAAATTGGGGCGTTAAAGTTGGAATATAAAAGCCGAGCCATGGCTCCTTTTCATGCAGACGAAATGATTCGTGCAGCCAGCGGATGTCTCGTTCTCTCGCTTGCCCTCACCGCCTTCATTGACCAAGTGTATGTTAACTCCTTTCTACTTTTCTTTAACTTCTTAATTGCTTACCTGATAATACGATACCCTCCATTGAAGATTTCGCATAGGACTGAATATGTGATACAAAGTGACGTAGGGAAATGAAATCCATAGAAATGTCGTTCATAGGCCTTTTTTCCATGGTTGACCTTTGCAAATTTAAAGACCATCTCTAATTATAGTCATTAGCAGCGTTGCAATAATTCTTGTAAACCATAAGTTCTTCATGATCTCAATTCTTCGGTTCACAGAAAAGCGGTAGGGATCTGCGAATATGACAAACGAACTTATGTGAAGCAGGAGGGTCCAGTTCATTTCAAGCTTGTCCGCAGTGGAAAATACAAAGGTGAACTTATGTTTGTGATAATTCCATAGCAACATGTGCATTCTTTGTTAATCTTTGTTAACCTGCCTTCGTTAATCCTACAATATGATAATTTTTGGCAGAATGGATACTTTGGAGAAAAACCCGTTTTATTCAATGGTGTTAAAGCCAGGATGTCTGCTACTTCGGTGAAGTGGCATTTAGGTGTGTGTACGCTGATGGTACGTTGCACGGCAGGCATTTGCTTAACAGTGAATGCTAACATATAGCCCTATTAAGTAATCAGTATGAACTAACCATGATATTCAACTCTCCATGTAATATGTAGATGGCGATATTTTGGGAACAGAAATAGCAGTGCCAGATGTCACGGACGTGGACGCGATATTCATCGACAGCACCTTCCCCAGTGACCGCTCATCGGATCGAAAAATACGTTCTAAATACAGTCTTTCAAAGTATGTAACCTAGACTATGAGGCAGCTTTCATTCAAGATATTCTCTTACTCTGCTTCTCAATGTGACGACTTTGTCCTTACCACTTACTTTGCAGATCGCTTCATAGTCGAAGAGGACATGCGCTTGACACAGTGCCCCGATTACAAGCAAACAACGTTGGTTTGGAAATTTCCCGGAACCGTGGCCAGCAGGACTACTGTAAGTGACTCTCTGTTTGGTCAGCCTCTTTGAAATAATTCATGGGTCAGCATTATCTAACAATAAGGTTTTTCTTCTTTATTAGTTTGAATGTTTTCGTGATTACACGATGCTGTGCAGAGGAACCACAACAGGAAACGAGGACGGCAAATGTGGTGGGTTGAGTAGCTTTCAATACACGCACATTATTTTATGGCAAGGCCCATGGCTGAACCAATGTGTCATTGCATTATTTATTGCGCACTCGATATCAGCCATGCATCTTCGTGCATAATAGGGTTTTCTAGGCTGAATCTCACCATTTTTATTGCGTTTCTTAAGTGGTGCAAGTGGAAGGAAAGAACCTTATCCACACACGAGTCGTGACAGGTAACGAAAATAGCATCGAATTTTTCTACTGTCGTCTTGATCCGGCCACTCCGCGATATGTACTGACCTACAACGTGGATTGGCGAGGTGAGTACTTATGTGCATTGAAATTCTAAGGGCGGGAATACGGATATTTTTTTGAAAAAAATTACCTGACTGATTTCCGTTTTCCAGAATGGGAATGTAAAGGTTGCCTTTACGTCATGCAAATTCCTAAAAGCATCAATGTACCGCAAATAGGTGAGCTTTAGTTGACCGACATTAAACTGTGATAATGGGTTAGATATTCTCCTTGAACTGATGCCAGCCAGTGATGTGCAGTCAAACTGAGGGTGAAAGCTCGACATTCTTGGTTGTTGCGAAGAATACGTGGTTTTTCAACCTAGTCATTCAGAGTTTCTTGGCAGATTTCCAAATGGATTACATTGGCATTTTTTGATTTTTATAAATCACCCTCTTATTCTTTCATACCTACAGCTGCAGCAGATATTCCAGCGGGGGGAATACCAACCGATCAAAAAGGTAATTTATTAAAAATCAATATAACGTTTTTCCGTCTTGTTTTATTTGTCCGACACCGCCTAGGCAAATGTTCCAACATGCAGTTTTATGATCATGACTTACAAAAGGCACTTTCATCCATCTGAGCAATTAATACGGTCAGGCACATTCAAAGACTGTAGAACCTCTTGCATCACTGTCGGTAGCCGGCATATTGATTGATTTCCTGGAGTCTGTATGTATTAATTAACCAACTAATCCGTGTTTTTTTGTCCTGAGGAACATAAAATATTCACTACAATTCTCGGTTTCTGTAATACTCTAGCTTAAGCTTGTTAACCTACCTACTAGGTATTGTGCGGTAGTTCAAAGAAGCAAATCCCATTTTGTTTTAAAAGCTATTCAGTGTCAGATGGGCTATTTCGCACTTGCAGGCTGCTACTGGATTTCTACTCTGTCAATCATCGTCTATTGCTACGCCTTGAAGCCAGGAAACGGGCGCGCGAAAGCGGTTGCTGACGCTGAACGAAAATTGACAGTTCTTTTAGAAACACGGACGTTTATGAGTCAACGTGCTTACAATCTTAAAAAATATACGCAGCATGACTTGCCATCTGGGGCATTGTGTTAAGCCACCAAACGGCCAGCTAGGGTCTCAGTAAACATTTGGGCACCTGTCGGTTGACCTAAACGATGTAGTCTCCATATCAGTGCCGACATTGTAGCCAGCAGATTAGAACTTATTATGTTATTGTGAGGCCAACAATTTGCAAGATGTCTGCTTTGGAGAGTATGGTAAAATACCGTTCTCTGTTAATCATATGCATACACGTCCCTTATCAAAAGAGAGCGCTCTTTAACTGAGTTTACTCAAGCCAAACTGCACTTGGTTTCGACGGCAGGCAAACCTCTGTCAGTAACGAACAGACCATATAAATAAGCTAAAGCCTATTTGGTTGCCCCCATGGTTCCATGCATGATGACATTACATTTTCTTAAATAAGAATGTATTCAGTTAATAAACAGCAAATATATTTGTAACCCTGCTTGGAATTTAAATTCATTCCCTCTTATTTTTCTTCTTTTAAAATTTGTAGGTGCAGAAATGCTTCCGATAAAGAGACCAAAGCAAACCGAATCAGGTATGTGCTAAAGAAAACCAGTAATGCAATACCTTAAGCATGTATTTCAGTAACAGACAGGTTGATTGCACGGTCTAATTGCCTTTGACGCTGACATCAACCAACTGGATCCCCTGCATCTTCGAACGCCTCCGGCAGTTAATTAACCGAAGTATGCTCCCCATTAGCCGTATCCAGACTCATTCTTTTTCAAACCACAGTTCTGCCTAGCCTAGAGATTACGGACCAAGGTTAAACAGACAAGGAACTGTACTGCAGAAGAGGAACTGGTTTGTACGGCAGGTCTGGTCGATAACAAAAGCATGCAAACATATGCCTGTAACTGGCAGGGTGGCTGAATAATAAAAAGCGTATTTGATTGCCCCCATGTTTCCATGCATGACGACATCTCAGTTAGTGATATAGGAAATTTATTAAGTTAAACAACAGCAAATATTTTCGCATCCCTGATTGAAATATGAATACTTTCTTCATTATTTTTGTTTTTCTAAAATACTTAGCTGCAGAAGACCTTGCGATAAAGGAACCAACGGAAAAACAATCAGGTATTTAATAAAGAAAACCATTTATGCAATATCTTTAGAATACTTTCTGTAACAGAGATGTTGATTGCTTGGTCTAGGTGCTTCTGACACTGGCATCAACCAACTGGATCCCGTGCATACTCGTACGCCTACGGCAGTTAATTAACCTATGTAGGCTTCCAATGAGCCAAATCCAAACTCATTCTTTATCAAACAACAGTTCTGCCTAGCCTAGAGATTACGAACCAAGCTCGTAAATGTATTCGAGCGCTCAAGCAGATAACGAACTGGTTTGGATGGAAGGTCTGCTGGATGAAAACAGCAGGCGAACCTTTGTCTGTAAATGGCAGAGCAGCTGAATAATCTAAAGTTTTTTGGTTGCCCCATAATTCCATTCACGTTAACATCACAGTTTCTGAAATAAGAATTTAGTTAATTAAAAACAGCAAATATTTTAGAATCCCTTATTTTAAGATACATACTTTCTATATTATTTTTATTTTTCTTAAATATGTAGCTACAGAAGACCTTGCGATAAAGGAACCAGCGGCAAAAGATTCAGGTACTCGCTGCAGAAAACCAATTCTGCAATATCTTTAGAATACTTTCTGTAACAGATACGTTGATTGCTTGGTCTAATTGCCTCTGGCGCTGACATTAACCACCTGGATTCCCAACATCTTTGTACGCCTCCGGCAGTTAAGTAGCGAAGAAGGCTCCCAATGAACCGTATCCAGCCTCATTTTTTATCAATCCACAGTTCTGTCTAGCCTAGAGATTATGAAATGAGCTCAAGCAGATGAGGAACTGCACTGCAGTCGAGGAACTGGTTTGTATGGAAGGTCTATTCGATAAAAACAGAAGGCAAACCCTTGTCCGTAAATGGTAGAGCACTTAAATAATCTAAAGCTTATTTGATTTCCCCCATAATTCCATGCATGATGGCATCACAGTTTCTAAAATTCGAACTTATTTAGTTAAAATCAGCAAATATTTTCGCATACCTGATTTTAATATCCATACTTTATATCTTATTTTCTTTTTTCTAAAATGTTAAGCTGCAGAAGACCTTGCGATGAGGGAACTAACGGAAAAAGATTCAGGTATTTGCTAAAGAAAACCAGTTATGCAATATCTTTAGAATACTTTCTTTACCAGACACGTTGATTGCTTGGTATAATTGCCTCTGACGCTGACATCAACCAGCTGGATCCCCTGCATCCTCTTACGCCTTCGGCAGTTAAGTAACCGATTACGGCTCCCCATGAGCCGTATCTAGACTTATTCTTTATCAAACCACAATTCTGCTTAGCCTATAGATTACGGCCCGACCTCATACAGGTATTCAAACGCTCAAAGCAGACGGGGAACTGGTTTGAATGGAAGGTCTCGTCGGTGACATCAGCATCCAAACCTATGCCTGTAACTGGCAGAGGGTAAAAGTCATCGCAAGCCCTTTCGTTTGCACGGAGGGCTCTATGCGTGATGATATCGCAGTTTCTAGAATTATAATTTATTTCGTTTAAAAGCAGCAAATATTTTCGCATCTTTAATTTGAATTTAAATACTTTTACTTTGATTATTTTTTTAAAATCTGTAGCTGCATAAGTGCTTCTAATAAACGAACCAATAAGAAGAAGATCAGGTATTTGCTAAGAAAAACCAGTGATGCTATATCTTTATAATGCCTTTCTGTAAAAGGCACGTTGATTGCTTGGTAAAATTGCCTCTGACGCTGACATCAACCAACTGCATCCCCTGCATCCTCGTATGCCTCCGTCATTTAAATCACTGATGTAGGCTTCTTATGAGCCATTTCCAGACTCATTTTTTATCAAACCACAGTTCCGTCTTGCCTAGAATATACGGTTCGAGTTTATATAGGTATTTGGGGGCTCATACAGACAAGGAACTGGTTTGGATGGAAGGTCTGGTCGATGACATTGGCAGACCAACCTAGCTCTGCAACTACCAAAAGCATATAAACCGTATTGACTGCTCCGAGTACGTTGGAGCAGGTCTTTCGATTCGCCAATATGTTCGTGTTTTGATTCATAAGCGATTCGAAAGAAGCATCTGCTTGTTAAGACACGCGAACAGGACACCTGCGCAATGCGGGTGACCCTGCGCTTATTATTTAGGGTGGTAAGGATTACAGTGTAGGTAAGGGAAGAACACGCAAAAATATTCACGTAATTGAGCAACAAACCAACTTTTCTACTAGGGTTTGCATCGCTGTCTCTTACCGACTGATCACATTTTGGTTTACTTTATTAGGTACTATAATCGACAGCCATAAAGGCAATTATTTTGTAATATATGAATAGCTTTTATTCATTGAAGCAAATATTTAATGGCATTTTTCTATAAAAAAACTTTTTTCAGTTATTAGATTGGGGAAATTTGAGCCTGATACGAACCTACCATCAGTGGATGAGGAACAACAAGAAATAATAACTGAGACTTCAACTTCCGTTGGCAGACTTCTTACAGGTAATCTCAAATTTCAGCAAACACATTTGCTAATACTTTCTAAAAAAGGTATTTCCTTCTACAGTGGAAACAAATACTATTATTCCCGGAGCGTTTTATTATACTTTAAGCTGAATTACATTTTTTCGAAAATTTTTTTGTCGCTTTTAGCACCGGGTCTGACGTTGATGCTTTTGCTCTACACAGTGCAGGCCAATTAACGTTTAAAATTGTATTTTCTAATGGTGTACAGTTCATTCTCCCTTGCTTTCCTCATTTGAAGACTTTTATCAAAACATGTTTTGCTGAATATAATCCGACCATACATTTCATACAGAAATACGTTTGAATTGGAAATATTTGCATCCTTTCTGGGTCATACTGTTGCTTTAATACCGTCGAGGGTCCTGTTACCTACTCGATGTGGGGCAATAAGCGTAGTGCAACGGGCAGTTGAGGCAAGTTATTTCACTAGGCAAGCATCAACCTAAGTGCATTACCCGAGACTTCGTCCAACTGCGTCCAATCAGTGAAGTGAGAAATATAGATTTGCTCCACGACGTTCGCAGTGGTTGCCACACGCGCGTACGCGGTGCTTTAATGGCGTAGACGCATGATTAAGCGGGCGTGGGTGATGTTGGTGAGAGATGATATTCAGGCTATAAATGCACACTGTGCCTCCGAAATAACTCGTCCAGAATAGCAGAGTACGGCTTAACGTTTTTCTTCGGACACGCCCGTTTTCTGTGAAAAAACAATTTTGCTGCAATATAAATCAGTTTTAAATGTACGGATACTCGACCCGGCTGTTTCAGCGGGTCCGATTATGCTCAGGCATAGTCAAGGAATTCATATTATGAGTTATCTTCCTTCCTTACATTATAACTCCGAGTTGGTACGTGAGAGAAATTACAAGGACACATTACGCAATATATCTGCCGATGATGTCCCAAGGTCTTTAACTATACTTTGCTCTCACGTTGTCGTATCCTTAGGTACAGATAAAATCGTTTGGTGTAAGGAACCGTGTAGACCCCGCTTTTTGATCCCCATCAACCTCACAAACGATGGCAGCCTGCCTAAAGTTCAATATTTCAAATTCACAATTGCCCAGAAAGATGTCTTCTGCCTAACTCCAACTGTTGCTGACACACATTCATACACGGATGATCAAGGTGAGTTAATTGAAGTGCATTACCAGCCCTGTCTCTGATCAAATCAAAATGTGCAGTAGTGCAGTTGTGCACGGTGCAATACGCAGGGATAGTGTTATACGGTTTAGGTTATACGTTAAAGGTTTGAGTAGCAGCTGCAAAAATGGTCCGAAGATCGTCTCGTTTGTAACTGTACCGCAACAAGTTTGGTGTCAATCATCCCCTTGACGAGTGTACACTGAACTGATAAATGTTTGTACCTGCTGTAAATACCAAGGCGAAGGAAGACGATGACCGTCGCAGGTAATACAATGGTTTACAGATCAAAATGAAATAAACTAAGGTGACCAAATAATGTGCGATTATGGGCCGTTCGTGACGACGTAATCTCAGAGATGTATTTTATAAAAAAGTCATGTATGACGTGGGGGGAAGAGGTGGAGGAGGCAATGTGTTAACTTGCAGTGTACATTATTTTAAGTATCCATTCTTGTCAGATGGTCCCGCAGTTGCCGTAGTTTACGGGCCTCTCCCTTAGGTTAACTTTCCTGTGTTTGTACTCTACCGAACAGTGTTCTAACACAGCCGCGTTAATGCACCATTAGGTAGTTGCTTTGGTATCTCAGGGCCTGAGTAGTGTTAATGGCCTTTTTATACACCGTGGTGCTTAGTTCTCCATTATTCAAGCGCTTGAGGAGGACGTCAATGAAAGGCTAGTGTTTGGCTTTCACTTCTTATCTTGCTGAACTGAATGTCGGGGATGAGACCGTACTACCAGTTGACAGCCGAAGAGCAACCATCATGAGGAATCGCGTCGACTTCAACAAAAGGCACAGGTTCTCCTCGACGACCAATAGTCCTTAAAATACACGCCATCCTCACAGGCTCATTCCATGATCATACGTCACGCGACGACTGGGCACGTCCTGCGCTTTACAGAGGCCGATGCACCATGGAGAAGAAAACTAGACCTCTGTCAGCAGCTGTATCATGTGGTAAGGATCGACGACGGACGTAATTTCATTCCGCCTGCCATCCTCTCACTCCCCTGCCCACTTTATTAAAACTGCTGGCCCACAAGGTTGCAGTTTTAATAACGTTCGTCAGGTTTTCATTGTAATCTGAACTGGCTTGCTTAAGTAACTCTCCCCTTCCCCTTCAACGTATACACGCGCATATCAGACCAAGAGTTAATTGATGTATTTAAGCCTCACCTTGCATACCTGTAAATTGCCAGCATATCTTGTCGTCTTAATAAGCAATGATCACACGCAGTTAAACAGAATGTCACGAAATTCGATGAAGTCATTTAATTCTGTGTATTTATTTGCCTTGGTCTTATTCAAATTTATTCAAAGCAAACAGAGATTCAGTTATCTGAAGAAGAGAATGCCTAGAACTGACTTTACTTGACGTCCCCATCGCACGCAGTGCCCATGGTTAACTCAGCCCCACGGTGTATGGAAAGGTGACAAACATATATTTGGTTCTCAGCTACCATAGCAAACCCCTAATGGCACATAAACGCGGCTGTGTTAGAACGCTCTTCCAAGGAGTAAAAATGCATTGCGGTGAACCCGAGGGACGAGCACGATACCCAAGACAACTCCGGGACCAACTGACAAGGAATTCAGATTCGCAAATTCAAGTTTTCCGGGATGAAATTCACTTAGCTAACAAGGAATGGATACCCCTTAGTATTTTATCAGACACTGCCTCGGTACGCCTCCACGGGGAAGAAATGGAGGAGAGCCATTAATAATCTGTCACCCTATAAAGTATACAAAAATGTGTTAGACAATGCATCCAGGACTCTGTAGGAGTTCGACGTCGTTTGTTGGATCGTTATTATCTTCCCACAGAATACAAACTCTGCTCAGTGACAGCTAGACACCTTAGTTTTCTCGCTGAACTGGGTTGGATCATTAGTGCTTCCTTCCGGTTTCGGTATCCTCCTAGTGGCTCTTGTTTGGATTTCATTCCAACTTCGTAATGTTTCGTTAGCACGTTAGCGTTCTTCTATTTATTTTAAGAGCTTTACGGTTCCATACAGATTCCACACGTGCATTACGCAGTTGGTTTTCAATCGTGTTTTTAAGTTTTCTGGAGTCAAAATCCTGCGCGTAGATGTTGATGGGATCAAATGTATTACCAGCAACTCTGATTAGTTCAGCCATGTCTTTAACGCTCTTTCGATAACTCGCCTATCAATTTGGGCTCGTATTGCTAATCATGTTTCCTTGCTCCATAATACAATGGGAAGTTGTAACGTTAAATATAATGGGAGCCAGAATTCCGTTTGTAAGAGCAGCTGTGATCTAACATATACTATCTCAACTTTTGGGTTAAACTTGCACTTTAAAAAATAGACCTGGTATTTTAGTTTTACTCGTGCAAAGAGTTTGGACAGCAGTCACTGCAGCAAGAAACCTTGCGCAGAAAAGAAGTATTCCGGTGCAGTAGAAACAATGCGCGGGTTTAAGATATTAAGCAGGATGTACTTTAGTTGGCGAAATTTAAACCAAATCTGAAAATGTATCAATTACCTTCCTATAAACCGTTTTGCTACGTTTTACATTGGTCCTAGGTGTGATGAAGTAAACAAAAGAAAACAACTTTTTGGTATTCGATTCTTCCCTTGTGAACTGACTGTCACAGATAATGCCATATTACCAGCCGATGAAGGAAAAGCATTCGTCAGGATGATCGGTAATGCTCGAGCCCGCTTTGATGACCAAAATTCCTACAAATTCCTGCCTTCCTCAAAGACTTAGTTCATTACCAGTTAGTTCACCGGTCTCCTAAACCGACTCAAACACACTGACGTGATATTGCTAGACGATGGCAATAAATAAAACCAACTAACATGGGAACAATCCAGTTTAATTAATTGCCCAAAACTCAACTATCTCCTTCGTCCAATCGTTGACATATCATGCAGCCCTATTTACAATCTTTTCAAACTGATGCCATGAAAAGGAAACTATCTATAAGGGGCTCGAAGATCTCTATCAATTCGGCCGTCAAATCGATTACCACCAGTTGGGAAAAGCTGTTCGCTCTGATCAAATCGTGCATCCTTTGAAGTGGTTTCATTGTTCACTTCTATCCCACCAGATCTCTCACGCGACACTTCACAAACGCCTTGAAAAAAAATTCGAAGAAAAGAAGGTTTCTCTAAAAACTGATCATCTAATGCAAAGCTTCGCCTTCTGCCAAAAAACCTTTTTCATCTTCAATGGTGGTAAATGTGAGCAGATCAAAGTGACGCTGATGTAAACCCCAAAATTCAATTTAGTTGCAGAACCGGTCCTACATAAGCTGGAATACGTTGACTTTAGTCACTACGAACCGGATTTTGGCGCTGATAAATGCACAAAATTTCACTTTAAATGAAAGGAGCAGACAGGCAGGCATCCAAGACCTGTTTTACGACATGGTACACGATATTCCGTTCACAAAGAAGAAGAGCTTGCCAAACACGGGCCTTTCCTTAACGTACTCCTCAAACCCAGAGCCAATGGAGTAATAAGCACTACGGCGTATGGAAAGGCGTCCAACACTACTCATGTTTTTAGCTATTATTGCAACCACCTACTGGCGCATAAACGTGGCTGTGTTAAAGCACAATTCAAACGAGAAAAAAACATATTGCATTGAGCCTGAGGGAAACTACGAGACCTACAACAGCTCTGGGGTCAACTGACAAGAAAAAGATAACCGAAGAGTTTTGGCGGTCGCTGATTCCATACGTGTCCACAAGGAATAGACGATGGTGAGCCACCAACACTCTGGCACTCTATACCGTAAAATAAAGAAGGTAGCGAAAGCAACGGAAAATATTGATGCAGAGTTCCGTGTGGGTATCGCCCATCGTCTGACATTAACCATGCATACCCGATTGGATATAGGTGAGCCACCTGGTGTCACTTATCAAACACCAGGTCGTGACTGTTCTCGCCCCTTTACAGGGCAGACCATACGATGGCCTAGCTCGCATATAAAGGAGTGCAAATTAGCAATGCGAATAGGCGACCCACTGTTTCAGATCGTGTCCCACACTCTGTAGGATGGCCACTAATTTAACATGGCGAGCTCGTGGTACATAGTGTGAGCCAGTCATAAAAAATGGCGAGAACTGCCTGAGAGCTTGACACCAACTCCATCAACAGACACGTTGACATACCCCTCATAGGCTTCGTTCGCACTGCCAACAGGAGCGGCTCAGTTACCAGGCCACTATGCACACCGTCGAGACTCCGATACACGGCCTGGACTCGGCCCTACTACAAACAACTCTCCCTTTCCCCTCCACCCTCACCGTACCACCTCTCTCTTAGCCTATAAAAACCGCATCTTCGTTTTTGCATGCTCGCAGTTTCTGAGGATGGCCTCCGACCAATACCCAAACAGTCACAATTATTACGTGTTTATCTTTTTTAAAACAAGAACCTTGGGCTCGGATATTCTCCTCAACACTACAAAAGGCCTACTGTAAAACATATAGTAGCTACTTATGGAAATTTAAACAAACATGTTTACGTTACGTATTCTCTCACAGTATTATTAGTTCGTCAGTCTTCTGTTAGACCGTTGACCTCCTTCGCTATACCTTCATATCAGTTGCACATTGGAGTTTGATTCTATCTTACCGTCTCCCTCCGCTTTAGTAATGCATTAAGTGGCCTTTCGGTTTACGGTGACAGAAGGGTTTCTTAGGTACGTTAGGCATTACCCGTCTCTCGTTGCCTTGTGTGCACATTCGTCAACGAGGATAAGTTTATGGATAACGACCGTGCATAGATGCGACTGGGTATGCATCCGCCGTTGATTTAGGTGTTGGCTGACCATCCGGTATGTGATGCGCATCCGGAGGCGTTTGTCTCGGTATACGTCTATTAGCATGGCGGAGAACATGACATTGAAGAGGTGGGACACAAGGACTTAGCCCTACTGCACTCCGTTGGTCACTGCGAAGGCCAATGAGACAGGTCTGTCGTCCATGACGAAAATCATCATGCCATCATGGAGTTTACACGCCATGTGAGTGAATCGCTCGGGAGAGCCGATTTTCTGCATGATGTTCCACAATTATTCATGATTCACCGTGTCAAAGACTTTCGTCAGCTTCACGAAGGTTGTGTAGAGGTGGGGTCACATCGGGAGGCTTGGCTTCGCGCAAACGCATTACGCACATGAATCAGCATGCTATGTCATGAAAACAGTCACGCTGATGCGCAAACTCTGCAACCGATTTTTTTGCGGAAAACCCACACTGGTGCGTTGATCATACAACGATAGAATTTTCCGTCTCACCTGCTCTAGCGTGGTGGATGTCTGTGCTTCAGCATTTGCTCACTTGTACATGCCACGACCACGATCATGCCTGACCCAGCCGGCCACTCTCGGCGTGACGATTCGCAGCAACCGATCTAGACAGCCAACCCATTCTTTCATTCAGTGAGGAAGGCTGAATGCCGAAGTTCAAAGCACCACCACAATTGTATTACTCAAATGGGTCTAGCAGTGTTTTAAGGATACCTCTTCAACATTATAAGCATATGTTGTATTTTTTGTAATGCGTCAAGTGTGGAACATCTTTTCTGTCTATTACGCTCTCCAGTCTAGTGCATAAAGCAATGAGATAAATTTTCTATTGTAATTGGAATGCTGCATTGGGTCCTATGAAATATCAGGAGATAATGTTGTCATTTAATATAAGCAGACGTCAAGCGCCATAGGCAGTTGCTTAGCCTTAAAAGGAAAACCTCGTGTTAGCATGCCTTATATCACCGAAGTAATTTGTGTCAGGCTACAATTTTGCAAATTATTTTTTTTAGGGGAAATCTTATATTCGGGGGTTTTCCTATGCTTGAAAAAATGGATTTTCTTCCACATAAAACAGATAGAACAAGGTGCAAGCCAGCAGTTTATCGCTTTTATAAAGTTCGATTTGCAAAGCTTAGTATTTTGATGACCACAAACGAAGCCTTAACTTTAGATAACAAACTGTTGTTTAAATGTCGTGATATTTTTTTTTGTCCTTTGCTAATACGTTATGCCTCATCGTTGTGGTGTAGGGGTACTAGTTAGGGGTAGCACCACATAGATAGCATTTGGTCGCTCCATTTGTCCCGTACAGGTGGTGAAAGCTCCTGTGGCCGCCTCTCACTAGTACCGAACTCTCACCTGTGGCTCCACGAAGTTGCGTTTTTCCCTTCGGCCACACCCCGGACAACCGTCATGACCGGCGGGCTAAAACAGATGAGGGTCTCCGGTGTTGTGTGTGACTCCACACCCGGTATGTCTGACTCCCGAACTTCTCACCTCCCCCCTCTAAAAAAGTCCTACGATGGGGCGACAGCAATCCCGTAGGCGGCCCAGGCTAACTTGGGTCGTTCTCCCACTTAAACAAAACCGTTACCCATTGTGGAGTTCGGCAGCTGTCTGGGATGTCCGAGCAGCCCTATTTAGGGACAGCACTGCTTGCCTCCTCGCGGAGGAAGGGCTATAAACGGTGCCCTTAACAAATGCTGGTTATCACGTCTTCTGCAGCCGGCCGCGGCTCGAAGATTGCCTAAAACGCGGCCGTAAAACTCAAATAAACAACAATACCCCCCGTCCCCATCCCCCTAGCCATACCCTCCAGGCTGCTCGGGTGTGTCCAGTCACACTAGCAGCCTGAAATGTTCGTTCCCTTTTAGACAATCCTAGGAGCAACTGGTCAGAATGGAGGATGGCACTATTCGCTCGGGAACTGGCGCGCTACAAGGTGGACATTGCTGCTCTCAGTGAGACCCGATTCTCTGAGCAGGGTCAGCTGGAGGAGGTGGGTGCCGGCTATACCATCTTTTGGAGCGGCCGGCCAAAGGCAGAGCGACGCGACGCTGGTCTTGCCTTTGCCATCCGGAACGACATCGTGGGACGTCTGCCCTGTCTGCCACAAGGTATCAATGATCGCCTAATGAGCCTCCGTCTGCCTCTTCGTGGAGACAAGTTCACCACCATCATCAGCGCCTACGCTCCCCCAATGACGAGCTCTGATGCAGCGAAGGAAACATTTTACGAGGACCTGCACGCCCTGCTGGCGACTGGGCCGAAAGAGGAAAAGTTAATTGTCCTTGGTGACTTCAACGCCCGCGCTGGGACGGACCACGCTGCCTGGCAGGGAGTGCTGGGTCCCCACTGTCTCGGTAGCTGTAACGATAACGGCCTCCTTCTTCTGCGCACGTGTGCGGAACACCGTATCCTGCTGACCAACACCCTCTTCCACCTTCCGACGCGGGAGCAGGCCACGTGGATGCACCCTCGGTCTCGGCGCTGGGCATCTGCTGGACTATGCTCTCGTCCGGAGGCGAGATCGACAGGACGTGCTGGTAACCAAGGCGATCCGCGATGCCGATAGTTGGACAGATCACCGCCTCGTCATCTCCCAGGTGAGGCTCCAACTGCAACCCCTAATAAGGCCCCAAGGTAAGAGGCCACCAGCTAAGGTAAATACTCTTTTATTAAATTTACCTGCACACTGTTTTGATTTTAGCAACAAAATAACCGAGAAACTAGAGGACCTGCATGCTCCAGATGATAATTATACCGTGGAGGCACGATGGTGTCAACTGCGAAATTTCCTCCAGTCCACCGCCCTCGAAGTCCTCGGACGCGCACGCCATCAACACCAGGACTGGTTTGATGACAATGACGCCGACATCAACAACTTAATCACGGAGAAGAATGGACTACACAAAGCCTCCATGGACTTTCGGACTGACGCTACCAAAGCAGCCTTCTTCAGATGCCGGCGCCTTGTACAGCAACGGCTGCGGGAGATGCAGGATGCCTGGATGATCCGAAAGGCTGAGGAAATCCAGGGGTATGCGGACCGAAATGAAATGAAAAACTTTTTAAAAGCCATCAAGGCAATCTACGGCCCATGTATCAAGGGGAACGCACTGCTGCTTACCTCTGACGGCACAACATTGCTGACAGAGAACTCGCAAATTCTGAAGCGCTGGGCCGGGCACTTCAGAAGTGTCCTTAATTGCTAATCAGCCATCTCCGATGCTGCCATTGACCGGTTCCCTCAAGTGGACACGAACATTGACCTGGATTTGCCGCCTTCTCTTCCAGAAACCATTCGGGCAGTGCAGCAGATTTCCAGCGGTAAAGCACCGGGATCGGACGCAATCCCACCGGAAGTCTACAAGCACGGTGGGCACCGGCTGATGGCAGAACTCACAACACTCTTCCAGGAGATGTGGCGCCAAGGACAAGTTCCTAAGGATTTTAAAGACGCGACCACCGTCCATCTCTACAAACGGAAGGGGAACCAGCAACTCTGTGATAATCACAGAGGCATCTCGTTGTTCAATATCGCCGGGAAGATCTTCGCCCGTATCCTTCTACATCGTCTAAACGGGCACCTAGAGCATGGCCTGCTCCCGGAAAGCAATGTGGCCTCCGCCGACACCGCGGGACAACAGATATGATCTTTGCCGCCCGCTAGCTACAAGAGAAGTGCCAGGAGATTCGAACTCACCTATACACTACCTTCGTGGATCTGACGAAAGCCTTTGACACGGTGAATCGTGACGGACTGTAAAAAGTCATGCAGAAATTTGGCTGTCCTGAGCGGTTCAGGCACATGGTGCGTTAGCTTCATGACGGGATGACGGCGCGCGTCACTGACAACGGGACGGTATACGAAGCATTTGCAGTGACCAACGGAGTGAAGCAGGCCTGCGTATTGGCTCCCAACCTGTTCAGTTTCATGTTCTCGGCTATGCTGATGGACGCCTACCGTGATAAGCAGCCGTTGATCCACATCGCCTACAGAACTGACGGGCACCTTCTCAACAGTCAGCGTATGCAAGTTTCAACGCGCGTCTACGACTACAGTCCATGACTTGCTCTTCGTGGACGACTGCCTCCTTAACACCGTGACGGAGGAGGACATGCAAAGGAGTATGGACCTCTTCGACGCAGGCTGCGCCGATTTTGGATTAACAATCAGTACGGCCAAATGGTTGTCATGCACCAGCCGCCACCCAGCACGGAAAACAATGCTCTCTGAATCAATCTCTACGGTGCTCAACGCAAAACGTGGAAATCTTTGCTTATCTAAGAAGCACGCTATCATGCAACGCGAGAATCGATGACGAGGTTGTCCAACGGATCTCTAAAGCTAGTCAAGCCTTCGGCCGGCTGCAGGCCTCAGTGTGGAATCGCCACGGTATTCACCTGAAGACCAAACTGAAGATGTACAAGGTCATCGTCTTGACGACACTCCTTTACGGAGCGGAGACCTGTACCGTCTACTCTAACCAAGCCAGGAAGCGGAATCACTTCCATGTCTCAGCTGCCTCGGTAGAATACTGAAGCTGAGATGGTCAGACAGGAACCCGGACACGGAAGTCCTGGAGCGGATAGGAATCCTCAGCATCCATGCCATGCTGAGGCAAGTGCAAATGCGATGGAGCGGCCACCTGGTAAGAATGGACGACGAGCGACTACATAAACGGCTTTCTACGGAGATGTCTCTACGGGTGCTACCCGACAGGGAGGTTAAAAACGAAGTAACAAGGACTCTTTGAAGAAATCGCTTAAGCAACTGCAAATCAACCCGGCGACCTGGGAGGACCTTGCCCAGGAAAGTGCGACATGGAAAAGATCCGTGAAGACTGCTTCAGCAATCTATGAGGCCAACCGGATCGCCGCCGCCAAGGTCAAAAAAGCGGCACAAAAGTCATAAGCGCCCCAGACCAACATCGTCGACGCCCAGGCCCTGCCAACATGCCCGCGCTGTCAACGCATCTTCCGCGCGTGAAACGGTCTGGGTGGACATCTCCGGACGCAATGCACCAAAAATCTAACAATTTAAACTTCTACGTCAAATTCTGCCAACCCTCCTTCAGACTGCCCCACCCTTAAATCCTGGCATCAATTCCATTACTCCGACCATCAGAGCGATCACATCCCAATATTCATCGCCTGTTACGCCCACCACCGCAACCACCACCGCCTTCACAACCACCACCAACACCACCACCGTCAGCGATGGAGAGTCTCTTCTAAACTGTCCACAATGCGACCGCACATTCACCTCACGCATTGGCCTGGTCGGTCACTTGCGAATCTATCGTACAGAGACTGGTGAATCAGTGCCTGGAGCATCAACACACAGCAGAGATCGCCGCCTCCACTGTCCTCACTGTCCTCGCACATTCACTCATAGCATGGGTTTATTCGGTCACATGCGCATCCATGACAGCGGACTTCACCGTTATGCCGACAACACCGATACACCATGCACACCCTCCACTCCTGACATTCTTAACGCCACTGCCATCCCCAACCACCATGAATGACATCCTCCCCAGCCTCTACCGATTTCTACGGCCTACACTGCGCCCGCAATTTTAACTCACGCATCGGCCTGGTCGGTCACCTGTGAATCCATCGCACGGAGGCTGGTGAAACAGTGCCTGGGGCTCCGACATACAAATGACGCGCCCGCCTCCACTGCCCACACTGCTCCCGCGCATTTACACACCGCGTGGGCCTATTAGGACACATGCGCCTCCACGACAACCTGCGATAAACCACCGGAGACTATGCTACATCAGCGCACACCATCTACACTAATACATAGACAACACTCTCACAATAATCATAATATACCTAATTAAATCACGATTTACTAGAAACCGTGGCTTGGAAGGCTGTCAATCTGACGCTTACACCAGACCATGCCGTCGTCCCAGTGTATGTGTTGTGTGTGTCGAGTGGCTGACCAGTGGACTGGGAGTCAGACGGCGATGGCTCCTCCATATCCCCTGCTTTAGTGAATCCTGGTATGTGCATTTGTGGGGCCAGGTCGTGTTGTGACGTGCGAAGACGGGTACGCCGACACGTAAGCCAATGCGTCCACTCCCACTCCAGACAGCTGACCAGTTCGGATGGTGGTCTAATTGTGGGGGTGGGGAGAGAGTGAGGTTGATAGCTTAACGCATTTTTCCTCGCTATAAACAATCTGACGCGCTTGAAACTATCCCGGTGTGCTAAAAGCCGTGGCTTGGAAGGTTTCCAACTGACGGGATAACTCGGACCGCATGGTCAGCCCAATGTGTGTTTTGTGTGGAGTGGCTGACTGGTGGACTGAGAGTCAGACTGCAATCGTTCCTTCTTAATGTGGCCTTTATGGTACTCCCAATCCGTGGGATCTGAGCCAGGTGTGGTGGTACACCCAGGGGCGGCCCCGGCCGCGCCAGCCACCTGCACCCTCTCCCATTTCCGGTCTTCTTGACTCTGTCTTGACACCGGGCTCAGGTGGTGGAGGAGGAGTGTGCGGTAGCTGCAGCGCAAGGCTTCTTTCACTTTAAACTAAATTACGCGCAAGTCACCGTCCCTGCACCACCTGGTGTGGAGCATACGGTGGACCTCGTCGAAATTGACGGTCGAACTGTCATGCCTCATCGTGGATCTGAACCCCATAGAAAGCAACGTTAAAATTGAAGCAGTTGCTAAGAAACGTTTATATTATCTAGTTTCCACGTATGCGTAATTTAGGAACGAAACGAAAAGAATGTTAGCTGTTTTCAAGATATCTCTATATGAAAATTCTGTGGTGCATTTGCGAGGTTAGAATCAAGGCTAACGTTATACAAATATTGCGAAAAAGTATCCACTGTAGATGGAAATTTAAATTTTTGTTCATTTATAGCAAAAATATTTTCATTAATATTCATGGCAGTGATTTCTACCTTAGTAAAAGGTGTTATAAACGGATCCTAACTGCAAAATAACTATTTATAGAAATGTTACGGAAGGATGGATACTCCAGATTTATCAGCTGGCACAATGGCATCCTCTCTGACAGTCAGTTCATAAGGAAAGAAGTGAATGCCAACAATTTGTCCTCCGAGGACTTCGAATTCACACCTAGGGCCAATGTAGAACGTAGCGAAACGGTTTAGAGAAAGGTGATTAATACAAATTCTGATTTGGTGTAAATTTCGTCAATAAAAGAGCATCCTCCGTAATATTTTAAACCAGCGTATTGTTTCTACTGCACTAGCATACTTATTTTCGGTGCAACGTTGCTGGCTGCAGTGAATGCTGTCCAAACTGTCTGGGCATCAAGCCACCTCTGCACGGGAAATTAACTTTCAAGGTTATGTACGCAGGGCCAGATTAACTTTTTCTGATTGGTCACCCTTCAGCCTATGGTATTTCCGCCTCGTAATTTAACCCGCTGTGTCTCCAAGACTCCTTACTTGTGCTGTTTCCCGTTCTCAGTACACGTTCTGTCTACGGCCAGTCTCCTGTTTTGAAAACATTAAAATTTGCTATTATATATTTTGCCGTTTTTGGCTCCCCACACATAACTTTTCCCTTTTTTTCTTCCAGAAAGTACACGTTGATTTCCTTTCTTTCGCAAAAGACCGTCATGACGTCACTGGATCATTTCGGCAGTCACCATAAAATGTGTAGTGAAAGGTTTCTAAGCCTCGCTTAGTGTATTTTTCCTAGGCTATGTAGTGCCATTTCTAGTATTTGATCTTGCGCATGTTTCTAATCGCATTTATTTATGTGCCCCGGATTGCTTGTATTATCTGCAATATTTTTTGCCTTGAGTTAACTTACAGCATTCCGACGATCTACATCTGTACGCTGGTGCTGTTTTTCAACCATTACGAATTCACTGCTTTGTATTTGCCAGGGAAACATGCTACTTCCCATCGCATAAACTAGTCTTACCGAATCATATTCCGCTCGATTGTCGTTCACTTGATTAGGGAACGGGAATTATTTTAATAAAACCTTAAACCCAATAACGATTTCTATGATGAAATTGTGTCGATGAGTCATTATCTCAAAAATCAGGTGGTCGATAATTACTTACCTTTCTTTGGAGGCAAGGCTTTCTTGGTAACCCGAGCAACTGCTACTCACTGGTTTATGTTGTGTGAAATAGGTAATCGCTTTTTGTTTGCAGCTGTAAAATTGTGTTATGAAACACAGCATATGAACATTATTCAAATCCTATATTGAACCTATGAACGATGCGTCAGAATCCTTAAAGATGGATAGGGCAATGCTGACATAACCAAAGAGGTGCTGATCACACTGGTATGCGGACGGAAACTATTTTCTGGTTTGAATTTCTAGGCTGCTTCAATAAGGCCGGCATTCGAGCAATTGCCTCCACTAATCCGTGCTGCCTTTAACCACTCTTAGCGAGGCACATGAAGTGAACATTGGTTCGAATCTCAGGTTATCCACTCCTGAAATTGGGTATGACTAACTGATGACGGTTAATAAGCCAGAAATGGCCATTCCGGTCTCTCTTGTCTTTGTCTGTTCGACCTTATCAATATATATATATATATATATATAGAGTTGTATTCGTGAATTTTTCAAGTTGGTCACA
>WEDG01007058.1:0-92591 GCA_017591395.1 Schistocephalus solidus
CCCGGATGGTTTCTGGTAGGGAAGGCGGGAGATCCAGGTCATTGTTCGTGTCCACTTGAGGGCTGGTCAATGGCAGCATCGGAGATGGCTGATGAACAGTTAAGGACATTTCTGAAGTGCTCGGCCCAGCGCTTCAGAATTTGCGATTTCTCTGTCAGCAGTGTTGTGCAGTCAGTGCTGAGCAGCCGTGCGGTTCCCTTGTTTCTGCTGCTGCGTGACACAGCAACGAGGGATTCGGCTCTTCCGTGGGTCCCCCAGCGTTCTCTATACGGTTTCTGGTATATGGACTCCAGAGAATAATCGGGGAAATAATTTCTGCATTATTAAGTGCAGGACATGGAGTCAGGTGATTCGGACATGACCTTTTAGGGTCAGACCCGAAATTTCAATGAACATTTTGGTCGAAGACAATCGACCACTGCAATCAACACCGCATACCGGTGGTAAATGACATTGCTTAAGTGTTCTTTGGGTAGGGGTCCTTTACTCGGCATAAGGTTGTGCGTATGGAGGATGCAGGCTTGTCGGCGACAGAGATGCTAAAGTGACTTAGTTGTCGACATATTGTTTTGGAAACACCTTGCAGGTAAGGTAAGAAATAAAATTTCTCCATGAGAAACAAGGTGTCTACCCACCACCCCATTCACACCAGTTGTTTGTTTGTCACTATCTGTCCACTCGCGCCAACTGATCTAGTTCGACTACCCCACTTTCTCTCCGAAGAGTGTTTTCTCACACATGGTGAACCGCAATTAAACATTCCGACACCTCCAACCGACGCAGTGACCCCTAAATCCAACCCGGAACCATGATCGATAATCTAGCCGGCCGTAGTTACTCGCCGCCCACCTCCCCCTCCCAAAGAAGCCAATGTAATTGTTCTCTCCTCACCTCCCCCGTCCCAAAACAGGCCCCGATTAATGGTCCACCCACCACCCACTCACACCAGCTGTTTGTTTTTCACCTGTCGCGCCACTTCACTTTCTCCTCTGTTCATTTCGTCTGACGAGGGGTTGGTGTCACCAACTTGAAAATTTACGAGTACAACTCGATTTCCCGAAGAGCATTTTTTCTTTTCATTACACTATCTAGGGATTCAAACCTTCTCAGTTATACAACATATTTATGGGCGTCAAGCCCTTATCCTTACCCGACGTTGGAAGAAATTCGCACAGAGACAGGCGACGACGTACGAACAACAAAATTTCCTCCACCGCTGTCGCGATCGCGGTATCCTTCTGAAGTCACTTCGACTCAAGCCCACTCTACCCAATGAGACTGGAAGACAACTCGCATGCAAATATGGATTCCGCATTTTGAGTGCCATTATATTCGATGTCCACCATCGTATTTGCCGTTTTGAAGCCACAACTGCCGACATTAAAAACCGGTGCTTTTCATGTCTACACGGGAACATATTCGAAGAATTACTGCAGAGGATCCTTGCCACAATTAAGAATGCCAGAATGAAGAAACGTGCTGACCGTTCTACAAATGAAAACGGTATGTGGACGAGGGTTGGTAACCTTTCCAGGAGGAATCTAACATCCAGTGAAATAAACCTCCTAGCTAAAGGAATAAAATTCAGCCATTCCGATGCTACACCGTCAAACTTCCTAGCCAATTCTGAATCCCTTCCGCTGACCGCCACCGTCCCAATCCCAAGTGTGGACCACCTGATGATTGCTAATAAGCCAAAAATGGCCATTCAAGTCTCCCTTGTCTTTGTCGGTTCCACCTTATCAACATATGCTGTGAGTACTCTAGTCTGAGTTCCAGGGCGCAACGGAACATAAATTTTCCTTAAGCAGATCGGTGAGCCCCACACTATCATCATATTCCCGATCACAATCGACAAAAACAACGATCCCGTGGCTCAATGGTAGAGCGTTCGACTCAATTACCAAAGGTCGCGGGTTCGAATCCCAGGTGTTCCACACTTGGGATTGGGTATGACTGGCTGATGGCGGCTAATAAGCCAGAAATGGCCATTCCGGTCTCCCTTGTCCTTGTCGGTTCCATTTCATCATATGCTACACGTTGCTATGCGACCGCCTTTAAGGGCTCTAGTGTGAGCTCCAGGGTACAACGGAACATACATGTTCCTTAAGCAGATCAGTGAGCCGCACACTATCATATTTGAGTGGTTTCATGACCCTAACTTTTGTGGTTACAATCTTGCTTGATCCCATTCCATCTGCACGCCAGTTGGGCTACTGTGGATAATGAACGTTCTGTCAGTTGACACATAACGCATCTAATCAATAAAATTAAGTCAAGAAATATTTGAACCACATGGATATGTTGACGCGCAAAAGTTGAAAATTTGAATATCTCACTTCCGAAATTACAAGATATGCTTTTGACGTTCTGCTGATCGGCAATGACCGTAAAACATTCGTGGTTTGAACCCGCATTCTTCTGCTTAATTTATAAGGTCCAAAGCCTAAAGAAACGGCCATACGCCTTAGCAGAGTTATTCGTATCTTTGCCAGTTAGAAGGTGGAAGGCTCATCACTGTGTATTCTAAACTGTCACACATTTTACAGTATGTATTTTTGAAAATTTCCCATCTAAATGCCTTTTAATATGTGAAGAGGTTGAGTGGAAGGGGAATTCTGTGAATTCAAGGTTACCATCTTCTGTCTACATTCAGTGATGAACGCGCATCTGTCGCAGGAAGGACCTGACAAATGATCATATAATAGGTCCGGCGTTCGGAACATATTATACGGCCTGACAACATCGATCGTAGATGAATATTGCCGGCAAAGACAGGTAGACTGGAATGGCCATTTCTGGCTTATTAGCCGTCATCAGTCAGCCATACCCAACCCCAGGTAGTGCAACACCCAAGCATCGAATCTGCGACCCGTTGATCAGAAGTCAAACGCTCTAAGCATTGAGCACGGGCTCTTTGTCTTGCTGGTTTAGATCACGAATATTGACGTGCATTCGTTGTTGAACGATCAGGGATCGCTAACGGAAATCGGTGCAGCGGCTAGTAGGCGCAAAGGCAGACTAAGAATGCCAACAAAGACAAGTAATAAAGGAATGGTCGTTTTTGACAAATTAGCCGTCATCAGCCAGTCATTTCAAAAACCAAGGTGTTGCATCCCTCGAACCTCGATCTCCGACCCGTTCATCAGAAGTCCAACACGCTAACCCACTGCGCAACGGCCGCGTTGACTTGCCGGTTTAGATAGGGAATATTTAAGTTCGCTGATTAACGCTAACGGAACACACTTGTCCCGTTTTGTCTCCCTTGTCTTTGCCAGCAATATTCATATGTCCGTCGTCTCTTTGTGTGGCTTGGGAGAGCGCACAGAAAGGAAGTTGTTTTACTGTCGCCCACAGTGTCATCTAAAAACATGCTACTTATGTTAAATCAGCTGACTTCCAGATGTGTATTTGCACACATTAGCATATAGTATCTCTTTGAGCAAATACACTGCAATTTGTATCACTTCAAAGTTCCTGTAATTAGTGAAAATCAGGGTGCGCGTTCATTGCTGTAATATCTCAATTGCGATAACCTACGGTGGCATTTCTCTGCAAGTAAGAATTTAGCAGAGGATTTTCCAAAACGCATCATCTTTCCAGGACCTGACAAGGTCGAGCGTAGCTGTTGACGTTGACACACGCCCACCAACAAACTAATGATAGCGTCTACATCCATGCCAAATTGTTACCCTGACTGCGTTCGACAGTGCCTGATTGTCAACAAGTTTTCTGCTTAAATTACATGTTCAGTAGTCCTGAAAATAGCTTTTTTCCCATCAATGCCAGTCCGGTTTGTCTTGGAGGGCGTTTGCTTATGATTTCGGTCGGTAGTTAATATTTTTCCAAAACAAACCATAAGCCTACATTATCTCTATTTTCCTGGATGGCCTTTTTTGTGCCAGGACCGTTTATGCACAAAGATGGCTAAAAGGAAAGAATGAGAGGGTGGGTAGAAAATATCTTGATTGTTTGCTTGTGTGTGTTATTACGAAGTAGATTAAAATTATTTTTTGCGCACTTCAAAACGTCCTGTCAAGGGTCTCCAATGATCATTTAAGGACTTGCAGCAGTAAATTTGATTTGGAATACCACATATTGTCTGCGGTTGGGACTTCTTGTTATGATATTTCTGTGGCATGAGACAAACCTGCAGTATTTGGAGATTTTTATTCCCTGTGCAGTCGGAATTCTTGGGGAGTGCGCATTTAAGAAGAGCCTTTGGTGTGTCTATGGTTTGTACCAAAGCGCATTTAGTCCTCCAATCTGACGTTCAAACGTTCTTATAATTTGGGCTCATTGGCCTAGCTCGACTATCCCAAATCTCTCTCTCTCTCTCTCTCTCTCTCTCTCTCTCTCTCTCTCTCTCTCTCTCTCTCTCTCTCTCTCTCTCTCTCTCTCTCTCTCTCTCTCTCTCTCTCTCTCTCTCTCTCTCTCTCTCTCTCTCTCTCTCTCTATATCAGCCGTTGATCACTCGGAGAGCGCGTTCGCTCATCAAAATTTCACACGTCCAAGAGCGTGTGGAGCATAGCCTCTGCCCAATTGACAAAAGGTAAATGACTAGATTTCAGTGGAAAGAGCGTCAAGTCCGCGGTGCTTTCGAACCACGCCTGTATAGCAGTGTCCACTACATGAGTGTCTATTTCAGGCAAGATCTCGATGAATGTAAGTTTTCGCTCAAATCATATAGAAACATAGAAACCTAGCCAGATATGCTGTATTTGGGCGTTAAGGTGAGCGGCCTGTTGTATGAAGCCACCAAAAACAATTCTTACAGCTTTCAGATAAACAGAAGGCAACATGAGGCAGAAAGTAAGGGCTGACTTGCTTCGGGTGACTTCTGAGTGGAGGATGATGATGCTAAAAGTGCCTGGCCATGCATGAATTTTACTCCGTTCGTTCTCTTTTTTTAGCTTCTAATCTCACCTCTGGTCATTTAACAACACGCAAATGAAATAAACTCAACTGACTTCAAGATGTTCGTTTTGTACTTAATATAATGTAATTTGTATCAGTTCAAAGTTCACGTCTGGCCAGACCCTTGTGCAACCCCATAAAGGAGGTTACCAAAAGGATTTCGACAGTAATTAGGTAAGACTTTGGATGTTCGGTGAGTGACCTTCTTCTCAAAGTCAGTTTAGGACTCGACAATTAACTGACCTGAGACATTCACGCATAATGAGCAGAATTATTCATCAACCGACTCCCTGAGACCGTTTGACGAATAAAATGTAATTAAAAAACGATAAATGATAGGTGGACAGGTAATAAGGTAAGTTTGAAGTTGGAGGTAAATGCACAGATAAACACGTTTGAGACCGGTTGCCGAGCAGCCGCGAGATGCTTATGGCACAGTAGAGCCGGCCTTCTTCTTCTTGACAGCCCTCTTCAACTGGCGCTTCAGAAAAACCCGCAAGGAGGGAATGTAGAAGCAAATGATGAGCGGTACGGCCGTCGAGTGCGTCAAGAGTAACATCTCACCCACCCTCTGTTCTTCGCTGCTGATGATGTAGGTGGTCAGCCCGAGCGCGCAGAGAAACTGGTATGTCGAATCATAGACCATGGCGAGCACATAGCTTAACGTCAAGGGCAGGATGCAGAAGGAGGCGGAGGTCCATTTGTGACCTTGGCGTCACAGATACTACTTGCAACCGTCCCCTTTTTTTTCCTCTGCGGCTTCCGTAGATGCGGGACTACTGGCTGTTTCAAGGTCATTCCGTTGAGGTCGTCCTCCAATCGCCAGGTATAATTGGCTGAAAGTCGATTCAGCTTCCAGTTTATCAGCTGTACGCATATAAACCCCATTAGGCTACCCTGAAATACCAATAGAAGGCTGAACCAGACGTATACGTGGGCGTACACCAGCGAAAGAAATGGAATAGACACCCGTATGGGAGCACAGTCACATCGATCTTCCCGCAGATTCACCGTCAGGATTTGAGGGAGCGATAGGAATAAAGCCGAAACCACGACAAATATCACGTAGCTGGCGCTGCGGTATTCGGGTGCCGTTATTCGGAAACGATCCAGCTGTGCCAGGCAAGCGTATCGGTCAACCGCAAAGAGAGCCATAAATATGCCTGCCATGACGTCAAAGATCCAATAGAGGAAGCGGCTCTTCCAGAAAATACAGATGAGACGGTTAAAAATGGTAATTATGTGTCCGCAGATTGTACGGATAGACATCGCTCATAAAATTCACAATGACTGAAATCAAGTAAGAGGCGATCATGCCGCGTAGTAAGATGAGACTGACTCTAGGACCAGAGTGTTTCTTCGAGATGAGAACCAGTGTCAGAGTGTTGAGGAGGATGCCTGTGCATTCGAGGATGTAGACGCCAAAGTCAATAGGATCTGGCCAGTTTTTCCTCGTAATGCACATCCAGAAAGTTTTTGATTCCATGCCGCTACGCAACATTTTTTGTGGGTAAGTGCGGTCTTTATGTAGTGTTTTCGAATTCCCGACCAACCAGTGTTTACAATCCATTTCGCCAGCCAATGAGATGTGACGATGCCGTCAGTCAAATAACAAGTCAGCAGCCACCTTCGTCGTAATAAAGAACTGCGAAGTTGACCAACTGCATCAGAGGTTGAATGGTGTTTTCCCCAGCCATGCAGTTCACTCGTGAAGAAGCAGTAGGGAGACAGCCTGCCATTTCTGGACGTTAAAATCCAAAAGCTACATGATGGTAGTCTCGCAACAAGCGTCCATAGGAAGGGATCTAATGCTGAAGATTATCCTCAACTATGGAAGCAACCACCCAGCAGCTCACAAAAGAAGCTGTGTCAGAACTCTGTTCCACCGGGCATACCGTTACTGCAACAGTGATGTATCCTTAAAAAAGAGCTCTCGCTTACCTATATCGGTTGTTTCGGTGTAACGGGTATCCGGTTAGTTTTGTAAAGGAACTGCCTCGGGCACCAGGCACAACCGCAAGACCCCATCCCAAACGGAGAAATTGTGGCACGAAAAATTCTACTCCTGTCTTATATGAAGGGGCCTCTGGGGCAATCGCTCGGCAGTTGAATCGACTTGGTAGACACGTTGCTCACAAGCCAGCATCCTCACTACGCACCACACTATCCCGAATAAAGGATCCCATCCCCAAAAATCAACAAACCAACGTAATTTATCGCATCCCGTGCGCAAATTGCTCTTGTGTGTATATTGGGCATACGGGTCGACGCCTGGGCACGCGCATTAATGAACACAAACTAGCCGTCCGCCGCCGAGACCCTTTGTCCCTCGTCTTTGCGCACGCACTCGAGTGCGACCATCGATTCAATTGGGATGAAACTGAGGTCATCGCCATGGCCAACACAAAAAGGAGCGAGGGAATTCCTCAAGGCCTGGTACTCCTGTGCGGGCGAGTATCAACCGCCATGTTGACCTGGACATCCATTATGAGGGTCTACGTTTACGACTCACCGCCCCCGTCAAAATGCCACATCAACTACCGGCAACCCAGCCACCCGGAATCCAACTGATCCACCATCCACCCTCCCCCTGCAGCACCGGGAACCGCAGTTGTCCCACCTCCCCCTTCCCCTAGCTCACAATCTAACATGACTCACTTTACAAGCCAATGGTCTGTCGGGCCTATCACGCCAGCCTGCCTTGGCTCTAATCGAATCTGAACTCTGACTTTCATTTCGCTAGAATTTAGAGACATTCCACTTTAGTAATACATGGGAAAAGGAATTCACCATTAACACATGTCACCTTGTAAAAATCCCCAGGAAGGCTAAATATTATCAAATCCTAACCCTAACCCTGAAATTAACACTTGGCCAACCTCTCCGTTAAAGGACCGCATGTAAGATGCGCTTAACCACTATGAAGGCTAGATCAGGGCACGGCACGAATTAACGCTCTAACTCCAGTAAATCGACCCTATGCCACTCGTAATTTCTCCAAAATCGGTTCACCACCCCTTAGCTCCACAACTAACCGGTCTCAGTTTTTTGCCTCCAAATATGCTTTCATATGGAATAATCTACCACTGCAAATTAGGTAGTCGTCTACATTAGCTATTTTCAAAACCAAATTACGCAAACATTTAACTTCGGAATATATAAAGTCCTTATTGTCTGTTTCCTTCCCAAACTCGCAACTTTTGGATTTTGAAAAGGGACCTCCTGGTATTTGAGGCAGCTCCCTTGATATTATATTGGTCTCTTATTATATTTTCCATCATCCTCTGCAGAGTCAATCTTTGCATTCACTTTTTCTTCGCCTCCTTTTAAACTAGCATTGCCAACTCTTGAAAACCTTCATACTTACCTCCGAATTTGCAACCCTGACGATAGTCTCCAGGTTCTGTTGATGATCGAGGTGGGTTCTGATGGTTTCGCCTCTTTGGTGATGGACTATACAGTCAGCAAGGTCACATCTCGATGATGATCTCGTGACCTCTACTGTCCCGTCTTCGTTTCGACCATGTTGTCTACGATGAGTTCGTCCTCTCTCACCTCCACTGGTGTTTATAAACAGTAGCTCTGACTGCTATGTTATGGACTATACAGTCGGCAAGGTCGCATCTCGATGATGATCTTGTGACCCCTTCTGTCCGCTCTTCGTTTCGACCATGTTGTCTACGATGAGTTCGTCCTCTCTCACCTCCACTGGTGTTTATAAACAGTAGCTCTGACTGCTATGTTATGGACTATACAGTCGGCAAGGTCGCATCTCGATGATGATCTTGTGACCCCTTCTGTCCCCTCTTCGTTTCGACCATGTTGTCTACGATGAGTTCGTCCTCTCTCACCTCCACTGGTGTTTATAAACAGTAGCTCTGACTGCTATATTATCTCTCACCCGACAAGGAGCGTTCCGAACCCTCATACGTAGTCAGCAACATCATAATACTATCCCATGGCATTTAGCTATTAATTTTTTAGTGAAGCAGTTTTTTTCTCCTATTTTTAAATTGGCGGCTCGCCGAACTCCGCCTCCGATTTAACCCTAGGAGTTTTTACTGCTTCTTTTCCAGTTCACCGTATATGCCAAAGATTGTTGACTTTTGTTTTAAAAATGGCAAATCTTTTTGAATCGAATATGTTTACCATACTACTCATTTCTGCTGTTCACACTCTCAGTCTTTTTTATGGGGACAATCTTCAATGCGTATATTCCTTCTCCAAATCTTCGGCCCAAATCTTCGGCCACGTGGTTTGAATTTTCTAGCGGCAAGAAGGCCGATTTTAATCGAGTCTTTGCACTGAAATAAACAGTCCACAGACATTAATTGAATCTTCCATCTAGTTGCCTTCGATACCCTCACAGTTTGACCAGGAGAGTTCTACAAATCGAACACTATCTGAAATCTTGGCCTTCACAACTTACCTGTCCAATCCATTCTCTAACGGCTCTCCAGGGTTTCTAAGGAATTTTGTTCGATTAGGAGAGTTCTCCAAATAGAGCAACCTGCCGGAAATCTTGGCTTGGCCTACACAACCTACCAGTTCCATCCAGGCTCTAACTGTTTGTCAGGCTTTCTGCGGAGCATCTACAAAACAGGCTGTGTCGTTCATTTTCCATATTCTGTCTAACTGATTATGAAATTTATATCGAGTAACCCGTTATAACAACAAATGTCGAACATGGGGGGGCGTGTTGACACGCACACCTGCGCCGGATTCCACCACCGCTCTTCTTAACACTCTCTTGACACCGAGGACAGGTGGGTGAGAGATGAGAGAGTGCGGTAGCTGCTGCGCAAGTCTACAATCACTTATGACTTATCAACAAGCAAGTCACCGTCCCTGCATCACCTTGCTGTGGAGCACGCACTGGACCTCGTCGGAATACGATGGTCGGATTGTCCTGGACATTCACTACGTCTACCTCACTCTCCTTTCCAAACAGCACCAACATTCCAGGGCCTGACAAGGTCGAGCTTATATGTTGACGTTGACACACGCCCACCAACAAACTAATGATAGCTTCTACATCCATGCCAAATTGTTACCCTGACTGCGTTCGACAGTGCCTGATTGTCAACAAGTTTTCTGCTTAAATTACATGTTCAGTAGTCCTGAAAATAGCTTTTTTCCCATCAATGCCAGTCCGGTTTGTCTTGGAGGGCGTTTGCTTATGATTTCGGTCGGTAGTTAATATTTTTTCCAAAACAAACCATAAGCCTACATTATCTCTATTTCCCCGGATGGCCTTTTTTGTGCCAGGACCGTTTATGCACAAAGATGGCTAAAAGGAAAGAATGAGAGGGTGGGTAGAATATATCTTGATTGTTTGCTTGTGTGTGTTATTACAAAGTAGATTAAAATTATTTTTTCGCGCACTTCAAAACGTCCTGTCCATGATCATTTAAGGACTTGCAGCAGTAAATTTGATTGGAATACCACATATTGTCTGCGGTTGTGACTTCTTGTTATGATATTTCTGTGGCATGAGACAAACCTGCAGTATTTGGAGATTTTTATTCCCTGTGCAGTCGGAATTCTTGAGGGAGTGGGCATTTAAGAAGAGCCTTTGGTGTATCTATGGTTTTGTACCAAAGCGCATTTAGTCCTCAATCTGACGTTCAAACGTTCTTATAATTTGGGCTCATTGTTTCTGGCTCGACTATCCGATCTCTCTCTCTCTCTCTCTCGCTTTCTCTCTCTCTCTCTCTCTCTCTCTCTCTCTCCTCTCTCTCTCTCTCTCTCTCTCTCTCTCTCTCTCTCTCTCTCTCTCTCTCTCTCTCTCTCTCTCTCTCTCTCTCTCTCTCTCTCTCTCTCTCTCTCTCTCTCTCTCTCTCTCTCTCTCTCTCTCTCTCTCTCTCTCTCTCTCTCTCTCTCTCTCTCTCTCTCTCTCTCTCTCTCTCTCTCTCTCTCTCTCTCTCTCTCTCTCTCTCTCTCTCTCTCTACTCTCTATCTATCTATCTCTATCAGCCGTTGATCACTCGGAGGCGTTCGCTCATCAAAATTTCCACACGTCCAAGGCGTGTGAAGCAGTCCTCTCTCAAATGACTAGATTTCGAGTGGAAGAGCGTCAAGTTCGCGGTGCTTTGAACCACGCCTGTATAGCAGTGTCCACTACATGAGTGTCTATTTCAGGCAAGATCTCGATGAATGTACGTTTTTCGCTCAAATCATATAGAAACATAGAAACCCTAGCCAGATATGCTGTATTTGGGCGTTAAGGGTGAGCGGCCTGTTGTATGAAGCCACCAAAAACAATTGTTACAGCTTTCAGATAAACAGAGAGGCAACATGAGGGAGAAAGTAATGGCTGACTTGCTTCGGGTGACTTCTGACTGGAGGATGATGATGCTATAAGTGCCTGGCCATGCATGAATTTTACTCCGTTCGTTCTCTTTTTTAGCTTCTAATCTCACCTCTGGTCATTTAACAACACGCAAATGAAATAAACTCAACTGACTTCAAGATGTTCGTTTGTACTTAATATAATGTAATTTGTATCACTTCAAAGTTCACGTCTGGCCAGACCCTTGTGCAACACCATAAAGGAGGTTACCAAAAGGATTTCGACAGTAATTAGGTAAGACTTTGGATGTTCGTTGAGTGACCTTCTTCTCAAAGTCAGTTTAGGACTCGACAATTAACTGACCTGAGACATTCACGCATAATGAGCAGAATTATTCATCAACCGACTCCTGAGACCGTTTGACGAATAAAATGTAATTAAAAACTGATAAATGATAGGGTGGACAGGTAATAAGGTAAGTTTGAAGTTGGAGGTAAATGCACAGATAAACACGTTTTGAGACCGGTTGCCGAGCAGCCGCGAGCTGCTATATGGCACAGTAGAGCCGGCCTTCTTCTTCTTGACAGCCCTCTTCAACTGGCGCTTCAGAAAAACCCGCAAGGAGGAATTTAGAAGCAAATGATGAGCGGTACGGCCGTCGAGTGCGTCAGGAGTAACATCTCACCCACCCTCTGTTCTTCGCTGCTGATGATGTAGGTGGTCAGCCCGAGCGCGCAGAGAAACTGGTATGTCGAATCATAGACCATGGCGAGCACATAGCTTAACGTCAGGGCAGGATGCAGAAGGAGGCGGAGGTCCATTTGTGACCTTTGGCGTCTGGGTGCTACTAGCAACCGTCCCCTTTTTCTTCCTCTGCGGCTTCAGTAGATGCGGGACTACTGGCTGTTTCAAGGTCATTCCGTTGAGGTCGTCCTCCAATCGCCAGGTATAATTGGCTGAAAGTCGATTCAGCTTCCAGTTTATCAGCTGTACGCATATAAAACCCCATTAGGCTACCCTGAAATACCAATAGAAGGCTGAACCAGACGTATACGTGGGCGTACACCAGCGAAAGAAATGGAATAGACACCCGTATGGGAGCACAGTCACATCGATCTTCCCGCAGATTCACCGTCAGGATTTGAGGGAGCGATAGGAATAAAGCCGAAACCACGACAAATATCACGTAGCTGGCGCTGCGGTATTCGAGGTGCCGTTATTCGGAAACGATCCAGCTGTGCCAGGCAAGCGTATCGGTCAACCGCAAAGAGAGCCATAAATATGCCTGCCATGACGTCAAAGATCCAATAGACGAAGCGGCTCTTCCAGAAAAGACAGATGAGACGGTTAAAATGATAATTCTGTGTCCGCAGATTGTACGGATAGACATCGCTCATAAAATTCACAATGACTGAAATCAAGTAAGAGACGATCATGCCGCGTAGTAAGATGAGACTGACTCTAGGACCAGAGTGTTTCTTCGAGATGAGAACCAGTGTCAGAGTGTTGAGGAGGATGCCTGTGCATTCGAGGATGTAGACGCCAAAGTCAATTGGATCTGGCCAGTTTTTCCTCGTAATGCACATCCAGAAAGTTTTCGATTCCATGCCGCTACGCAACATTTTTTGTGGGTAAGTGTGGTCTTTATGTAGTGTTTTCGAATTCCCGACCAACCAGTGTTTACAATCCATCTCCGCCAGCCAATGAGATGTGACGATGCCATCAGTCAAATAACAAGTCAGCAGCCACTGCGTCCCCAATGTTGACTTCGGCTTGCCTTCTGTGAACCTGGACCAGTTTGCCCTGAAAACCGGACCTTTTAGTTGGGAAAGGTGTTAGATCTGTCCGGTTTTGCTGTGATTGGAATTTTTAGAGGAAAGTGGAGGCTACGCAAGCATTTTGGGTGACTGCAGAACTGAAGATGGGGCGGTCTTTGAGAACTTGGTCCGGACAAGTTAACTCTGCTTATCCAAAGTTCCCCCTTTCTGCAGTTTCATGCCTGAGATATTTTTAAATGACTCTAGGAATTAGCGTTGAAAATTTACCAATAAGGTTTCCTATGTTGTCCTAAAGATCCTATCTTACATTAAAATTATATTTCTTGGGGTGCCTGTCTTGGTACGCCTGCCAATTATTGCGGCATGAGTTTGACAAACGTCTAAAATTAAGCATGTATGAGCTCACTCTAGCCTTAAAGCGAAAACATGTTCGATAGCATGTCGCCATGCCCAGCCTTCGCTTCTATAGTGAACATGTAGTCAGCCGAGACGAAAACAAGATGGCGAGAGAGATAATCGAGGTCTGACAATCGGATGTTACGTCGATCAACCACAAGAGCAATCTACATTTGTCATACGAGACCTTCAGAGAGCCCTTAGACAAGAAAAGAGGACCAAGGAGAACAGAGTCTTTCGGACCTATCAGCATTCGGTAACAAAAGACCTATTTACGCTATGTACATCTCATTATACATATTTGTTTAAGGATGCGTTCAATAATGAGTATGAAACGTCAGATGATGATTAAACCATCTATCCCAAATATTTTCTTAACTGTTCCTTCCATCTCGACACGTGGTGTCAGAATCTTCATATATATAGATATATTCCTAACCATAAACTTGGCTCTAATCTAATCTGAACTCCACAACTAACCGGTCTCAGTTTTTTGCCTCCAAATATGCTTTCATATGGAATAATCTACCACTGCAAATTAGGTTGTCGTCTACATTAGCTATTTTTCAAAACCAAATTACGCAAACATTTAACTTCGGAAGATATAAAGTCCTTATTGTCTGTTTCCTTCCCCAAACTCGCAACTTTTTGGATTTTTGAAAAAGGGTCCTCCTGGTATTTGAGGCAGCTCCCTTGATATTATATTGGTCTCTTATTATATTTCCATCATCCTCTGCAGAGTCAATCTTAACATTTACTTTTTCTTCCCCTCCTTTTAAACTAGCATTGCCGACTCTTGACAACCTTCATACTTACCTCCGAATTTGGAACCCTGACGATATTCTCCAGGTTCTATTGATGATCGAGGTGGGTTCTGATGGTTACGCCTCTTTGGTGATGGACTATACAGTCAGCAAGGTCGCATCTCGATGATGATCTCGTGACCTCTACTGTTCCGTCTTCGTTTCGACCATGTTGTCTACGATGAGATCGTCCTCTCTCACCTCCACTGGTGTTTATAAACAGTAGCTCTGACTGCTATATTATCTCTCACCCGACAAGGAGCGTCCCGAACCCTCATACGTAGTCAGCAACATCATAATACTATCCCATGGCATTAAGCTATTAATTTTTTAGTGAAGCAGTTTTTTTCTCCTATTTTTTTTAAATTGGCGGCTCGCCGAACTCCGCCTCCGATTTAACCCTAGGAGTTTTTTTACTGCTTTTTTTCCAGTTCACCGTATATGCCAACGATTGTTGACTTTTTGTTTTAAAAATGGCAAATCTTTTTTTGAATCGAATATGTTTACCATACTACTCATTTCTGCTGTTCATATGGATGCTCACATAGTGCAGCAATTATCCACTTTTTATTTATTTAAACCATGGTACTAAGTTTGTAATGATGGAGCCCTCTGGGCCTTAAATATACAATTTATTTAATTTATTATTTATTGTTTTATTCTGATTGCGCTCCCACAACAAATGTCGAACATGGGGGCGTGTTTGACACGCACACCTGTGCCGGATTCCACCACCGCACTTCTTAACACTCTCTTGACACCGAGGACAGGTGGGTGAGAGATGAGAGAGTGCGGTAGCTGCTGCGCAAGTCTACAATCACTTATGACTAATCAACAAGCATGTCACCGTCCCTGCATCACCTTGTTGTGGAGCACGCACTGGACCTCGTCGGAATACGATGGTCGGATTGTCCTGGACATTCACTACGTCTACCTCACTCTCCTTTCCCAACAGCACCGACATTCCAGGGCCTGACAAGGTCGAGCGTATATGTTGACGTTGACACACGCCCACCAACAAACTAATGACAGCTTCTACACCCATGCCAAATTGTTATCCTTACTGCGTTCGACAGCGCCTGATTGTCAACAAGTTTTCTGCTTAAATTACATGTTCAGTAGTCCTGAAAATAGCTTTTTTTCCCATCAATGCCAGTCCGGTTTGTCTTGAAGGGCGTTTGCTTATGATTTCGGTCGGTAGTTAATATTTTCCCAAAAACAAACCATAAGCCTACATTATCTCCATTTCCCCGGATGGCCTTTTTGTGCCAGGACCGTTTATGCACAAAGATGGCTAAAAGGAAAGAATGAGAGGGTGGGTAGAAAATATCTTGATTGTTTGCTTGTGTGTGTTATTACAAAGTAGATTAAAATTATTTTTTTGCGCACTTCAAAACGTTCTGTCTAGGGTCTCCATGATCATTTAAGGACTTGCAGCAGTAAATTCGATTGGAATACCACATATTGTCTGCGGTTGGGACTTCTTGTTATGCTGTTTCTGTGGCATGAGACAAACCTGCAGTATTTTGAGATTTTTATTCCCTGTGCAGTCGGAATTCTTGGGGAGTGGGCATTTAATAAGAGCCTTTGTCCAAGATCTAAATCTCTTCGAGGTTATTTTTTCGGTTTCGTCAGAGATGACTTGGTCTAGGTTATCGGAACTGGTTTCGTCAGGGGCCCATGTCAGTAGAGACATACTGCACCGGAAGGTCCATTATTCGTTTAGTTGTCAGATATCTCCCAACACAAGGTTTTGGTGTGTCGTCTGCAATCGAGCCCTGTGACCCAGGTTGTCTCAACAATGCGCACGATCAGCGTTGCCTCGGTAGATGTAAAAAGTCAGCACTGCGTCGGTGAGAACGGAGTGAACAGTTATCAGTTTTGGCAAACTATTACGCTCAATGTTTTCCTACAACCGCATACAGTAATAGAAAATGCGCTCTGCCGGAGACCAAATGTATAAAGGATGCAAAAAGCACCGCAACAACTAAAAACGAGGCTCGTGCCTCAGCTGATCCATCTTTCCTTCTTTTTAATGGTACCAACAGCAGCAGAACATCGCCCTTCTCATTCGAAAGACACCTTGCAGCGGGGCAAGCTACTTCCTGCCCATTTTGTAAAACTTAAGTGCGTTAATCGAGAAACATTCAGTTTACAAAGGAGTCCATTTATGTGCACAGACACAACGTAAACTGTCCACAGCTATTCATTTCACTACTGGCACCCTGCTTCAGCTAGTGCTCTGCGAATGTCTATGGGTTTTTCTCCGTCAGAATGGCTGTCAGAGAACGTAACCTGTTGTCAGTTAGTTTTTTGTGAAGTATCTACATCGCAGGTTAATCGAGTTTAGAACGTGCTTTCGGTAAACTGCAGTCACAAACACCTCAGTAACATAAACCATTTTTAAGTTTCACAAGTGTTTTTAGCAACCAAGTGCGTGCACAGGGATTCTGCATGCAGGCTGACGGTTCAGAGCAGATAAATTAGCATAGGCTAAAGGACACTACCGACAAAGACAAAGGAGAATGGACTGGCCACTTCTAGCTTATTAGCCATGATCAGCCAACCATACCCAACCCCAGGTGTTTCGGCATCCGAGGCTTGGACTCCTGACTTGTTGCTTAGACGTCCAATGCTCTAACCCACTGCGTCACGAGCTCGTTGTCATTCCGAGTTTGATCAGGAATATTAACCATGGTAGATAAACGCGCACCGATTGCAAATTTCATGGCCTTGTGGCAAAATTAGTCACAGGCAAGAAGAAATTACATGCCAGATTTTCAGCTGAAAATTGGAAATGATAATTTCAAATTCCCTTGTATAAATCGATGAAATTTCTCAGTTACTGGTTTTCCAGTGTTATGCTCCTAGCTGTGGTACGATGGCTGCTAGAGGGCCTTGAGAGTGAGCCCCAGGAGGCAACGGGACGAGTGAGTCCTGTAATCGATCGGTGAGCGCCTACTTATCATGGCGCGCTCCTGTCTGCATAGACTCTAGGCTGAGAATCCACGACTGTAGCCGGACTTGATTGGTGAACTCCGCTGCCGCATAACCTTTGATGATCCTGATTACTGCCAACTAATCGTGTAGGGGCATGTTGAAGCCGGGTTCAACGCTCACGCCTTCCATACGGCGACTGTAACTAAACCAGCGGTGCTCAGCCCAGTCTGGTTTGTTTGCCAGTCACCCCGAAACAATCTACGCCTCTTTTATTGAGGACATTCTGTCGAAAGGAATTTATATTCTTTGAGGGGGTTTCGTCCAGTGCCAAAGTCAGTCTCCAGTCCGCAGCAGCCAATCTCTCGCCGCGAACAATGAACTAGACCTTAAGTGGGCTTACTACAAGGGTCAGATATCCGGGCAGTATTGATAAGGCAACGTATCAAGCGGGCTTTTGAAATAAAGCCACACATTTTTTTCTGCTCTCCATTCTACCGTAAATTTTATTTTGAGTAAATCGCTTGGCCTATTTCGCTCAGTATGTGCCGATTACTAACCCTATTTTTGTTCGAACTACTACAATGAGGGCATCAGTACACGACGCTGGTACCATTTTGAAGAAAGTACTATTTTATCTTCATTTTGCGAGTAATTCAAGAATGATTCTTTGTGATTTTGGTAGTTGTAGTCCTCGGCCATTCGTTTTTCATCGTCTGGTGTCATGTGGTTTGTGTGCCCTATCTTCTTCACAGTGAATGGAAGCCTTTTGATGAATTCATTCTCCTGGAGCCTATTTGTTTTGAATAGGTAACAATTGTGGTTTTTAATGTGTAAGGACACCCGCTGTCATGGTGATAATTAAATTACTGGCTCTCCTAGCATCTCTCTTTACTGACTGCATTTTCCAATCTGAGAGTCTCTGAGTAACTTTTTTGTCATTTTGGGTACAATAGGTGCCGAATGTGGGAGGCAGACGGCGAGTGCTCCTCCATATGCCCTAAGTAAGTAAATCCTGGTGTGTATGTTGAGGAGGCATGGTCGTGCTGTGGCGCGCGAAGACGGGTATACCGACCCGTCAGCTAATGCGCCCACTCCCGCATCGTACAACCTACTGGCTCGGATGCTGGTCTGATTATGGGGGTGGGGGAGAGAGTGAGGTCAACACATTTGCGCATTTTCCTCACTATAAACAATCTGACGCGCTTGAAATTATTACGGTGCGCTAAAAGCCGTGGCTCGGAAGGTTGCCAACTGACGGGCTACCTCAGACCGCGTGGTCAGCCCAATGTGTGTTTTGTGTGTAGTGGCTAACTGGCGGCCTGATAGTCAGGCTGCAATGGCTCCTTCTTAATGTGTCCTTTATGGCACTCCCACCCCGTGTGATCCGAGTCAGGTGTGGTGTACACCCAGGGGCGGCTCCGGCCGCACCAACCACCTGCGCCCTCTCCCATCTCCGGTCTTATTGACTCTGTCTTGACACCCGGCTCAGGTGGGGGAGGAGGAGAGAGTGCGCATAGTCAGTAGAGGGGGACAGCGATCAGATTCGCAGAGGTAAATGCTGTCGTTCTGTGACAAAAGTTTGGCAACTGATCGAACAGGGAAGGTAGCGAGTCTGAGAATACGGTCAATGTCACAAACCGATGTATGGGGTAAAGATGCGCTAGAAGACATTGTCGAACTTCTCTCTGTGTGTGTGCTCCCTAAATGGGCCGCGTGGTGGATGCTCAGGGGCGGCTCCGGCCGCGCCCGCCACCTGCGTCCTCTCCACCCTCCGGTCGTCTTGACTGTGACATGACACCAGGCTCAGGTGGGGGAGAAGGAGAGAGTGCGGTATCTGCAGCACAAGGCTACTATCACTTAAAACTAATTCACGCGCAAGTCACCGTCCCTGCACCACCTGGTGCGGAGCATACGGTGCACCTCGTCGAAATCAACTGTCGAAATGTCAGGTGCCGAAAGTTTGACTAGGTCTCTCAATCAAAAAAGCTGCTTCAGTGAAGTTGCAACCTTGATTTTTGTAAACAGCAAATTCATGTGTGTTACTTAGAGCTGTCGGTTGGCCAGCTTTAGAAACAGCAGTATAAGCATTACAGAGGCGATGGGTGATTGTCGATGCATTTATAAGTGCAATCAATTCCCTTGGAAAGGATATGTAAAAATTTATTTTTGAGTTTATCTGTTGGTAAATTCTAGCATGTCCGAATTTGCAATAAAATTGGTTGCAGACACTTTTGTTGCTTATTGTATAAAGTTAACTGAAAACCACATCCTTACCTTGATTTTTCAATCATGCGTTGTGCTTTGTGGACCCCCTCCAAATAACTTTAAATACCGATAAAAAGCGGACGGCAAAAACAGCATTGCGGAAACGCGAATTCCAAGAAGTAACTAGGAAGAAATAGACGCGATCGCTGTGACAAGAATTCTAGTCACTTGGCTTTTCGTATTCCACCTCGAACCCATCTTCAGAGACAGCATCAAACCTTTTAAAATGCAGACTGCATCATTTGCTCAGACAAAAATCAATTATGGAAGAGGCAATTACACCCTAAAATTTGCTACTTAATAGAGTGAGTAGTTGATCCAGAAGGGTTTACTGACACCTGTACACTTGGAAACCCTACTTCTGCAAGCACATCTTAAATCTTCCATATAAATGCAGGCGTATTCTTCGCATATAACTGGCCTAATATTTCCAGCTCAAATAAAGCGATGTGTTGGCGACTGAATTGGTTTATAAATGATAGCAGTCTTGCGCAGCACGTTATGTACACATCTGGGTGCAGCTCTGACAATGCAGAGTCAGGAGGACCGGAGTGGCCTCCGAGGGTGCATAAGGGATGCATTCCCCAGTGTCGACCTCCCTCGCTCTTCCCGCTTTTACGCACCAGTCCGCTGTCTGAGCCGATCCGCAATCTGATGAGGGAATTGGGCACAGCAGCTGGCGTGATATGCAACTCCCGTCTACACGTGCCATAAATCACCCACCCCCACCCCTACAGACGGCCCTAGGTTTGAGAGCGACAACAGATTACCCACAAAACAACTGCTCCACCGGATCGAGCAATGGTTTTTGGCTTATAAATGGCTCCGTGGGCAGAAAAATGTGCCAAGCTTCGTCTTTTAGCACTTGCCTTCCTAAATTCCTGACTACGACGTGTTACGGGGGGGGGAAGGGGGTAAAGGAACCTTTATTCAAAAATTGCTCATTTTCAGCAAAATATCACGCAATACCAAGACCCATGTGAAAAAGTGCATGCAGTTGAATGGATGAACGCAGGCGTTATCACTCCCATGGCCAGTGGTTGATGGACGTGGTTATAGTGAATAAACAAATGGAGCAGAAACTGGGCGTACGTTTTGAAAAAAATAGGCAGATTTTATATTGAGTGGGCAGGAATTTCAAGGGTCGACTGACGGTATTTGAAGTAGGGGCCGTGGATAATGTCGGGCGCGAGTTTCTTGAAAGTTTGGTGCTGATTAATGATGCTAGACCCTGTTAAGTCAGCATCCAGTCAATCTTCTACACTGTCTGTTCCAGGTTAACACTACCAGCTGGATGACACAATATTGACCTAGTGAAGTTCCGCTGCCCAGATATACAACAACAAAGACGTTCTCTGGGGTAGGGAGTGATGCAGTTATAGCCAACAGTCATTACTAGAAGGTGTTGTTTCGTTTTGGCGACAAATGGGTGTGTTGCCCTGTTTGTTTAATACTTTACGCAATATCTACCTAGATCCTTTGGGCAGGATGTTAGCATGGGTTTCGCCCTCAACCTTCCCCTTTCTCTCGCTGGTTAAGGATTTTTATCAGCGCTGGGCTTGGGGTGATAGTTAGGAGTTAAAGGTAAGTATTTATGGTTAGAGTTAGGGGTTGCAGGTTAGATTAGGGGCTTAGGGTTAGGATTGCAATTTCACATTGGGGATTCGGCTTTAAGGTGAGGGATAGTGTTAAAGGTCTGGGTAGAGGTTTTAGAGTTCAAGTCCTGTTTAGAGATTTAATCTTTGACTAAAGGAGTAAGTTTAAGATTATAGTTTAAATATGCGTTTTAATCCTTCAGCTGCACTCGCATAGATAAGCATAAGGAGTCCAATGCATGAACTGCTTTTACGAATGATTTTTTCCTTATAGCTTCTTAATGTATATGCATACTATTTTTATATCTTGCGCGTCTATTTTGTGTTAATTATATATATTTTACCTCCATTAGTGTTTTGCTCATTTTTAAATTGATTTCTGTTTGCCAGCAGCCTTCAATTAGGGATATGGTCGCTAATAAGCTAGAAATAAGCATTCCAGTCTCCATTGGCCTTGGGGCAGTGCCATGCTACAAAATCCATTGTTAACCAGTACTTGCAAAAAAAGCCATGTTGAATTCTACCAAAATCCACATTTGTTTGCTAAACCACGACGACCAATGCTTCTAAGATATGCACAAAATTACCCTTGGAATAGCGCAAGCCACTGCGCCCACTTCAAGCATCCGTTGGTTGGCAGGCACAGAGAACCGACTGGCCAATTGGAGCAGGAAGAGAGGGCCAGGAAGTATGTCAACATTGCAGAACTAATTTTAACTTAACGTGAGCACATTCTTTATTACAAAATATCTGAAACCCCTGAATTTTTGCAGCGTGATATGAGACGTGGCCTGGAAGACTACCACCTGACAGAATATCTTCGTCCTTCTCAAGGTTTGACAGTCCGGTTACAAGGACTCCTTATAAATGGGGCCTTTACAGTACTCTCCCGCACATGAGGTCCGAGAAACTCCCTGCCCTCGTGAAAGCCTGACAAATTTTTATTGGAATCAGAGCGTGTGTGGTACGTGTTGATGCGCTATTCAGCCTTGTCAACAACCATACCGGAGGCAATCTCAGTTCATCCTGACAGTGTCTCACCATCAGATAGATGTGGTTGAGAGAAGAGACTGAGGTGGCTGCCTCGCAAGTCTCTTCTACCACGGACTAACTCCCTCTGAAGTCGCCGGTGTTCCGTGCGCGCTGTGGGGCATTTAGTACACATACCCGTTTGCAACCCTCGAGTTATCACTTGATTTAATATTAAAACCCCAGGTCCCATTGAGCCCTATTCACTAAAAATGTAATCAGGCCACTATTCTTCTTAGCCTGACTAGGCTAAACAGACACAGACAGCCCCAGAAAGCGAAAGTTCCGCACTGAGGAGATAAGTAATTTCGCGTCATCCCCAAATGGGCACCGAATAAAAAGCCATTCAAAGAGGTTGAGATGTTAAGACCTTTTAACAGTGCCGACTTTCATGAAGGGTTAAGCTTGGAAGTAGGGCTGTGACCAGGTGATGCATGATGGCGCGCAATGGCACGCAGGCCCAGACTGTAAGAGCTTGGATCCATGCCTCTGTCTCTGTCCTCTTGTTGTTGTGTTAATATCCTGTTCAAGTGTTTTTTTTTGTAGATCTGGGAAAGTGGTGGTACTCCTATGGACAGGTTAACGTCGCGCCAGCCACATGCGCCCAATAAACGTAACAACTTGCTTTAGTCAAGCCTGGCTGGTGGCTGTCTTCTTCCAGGCCAGAACTTTACCCAAAAAGGAGAGAATTAAGGGCTACGAATTCAAACCCCGCTTAAACGCTACACTCAAACGAGAAGGTAGGAAAGAGAGTTAGATGCACAAAGACAAGGGACACCGGGATCATCATTTCTGACCTGCTAGCTATCATCAGTCAGTCATACCTAACCCCAAGTTCGTAGAACCTGGGATACCTGAGACCGCGTACTTTGGTCATCCAGCGTCACAAAGTCCAACGCTCTACCACTGAGAAAAGGTCCCACGGTCCCATCTGTCGCAATCGAATTCTGCAAATTTGAATGTTGATCAGAAAATCTGTAGACTGTCAAGGGTCTTTGTTCAATCAAAATGAAAAAAAATAATTGAGAAGTTTAAGGCATATTTCAAATTACAATGACTATGTATGTTTACTTGTCCGAATGACACATGGGCTTTCCTACGAAAAGTACCTTGTCCGTCTGAGGCAGTCTTGACTTGTGATGCATCTAACGCACACTCTCTGCAGTCACCCATCTGAGCCCGGTCTCAAGAAAGAGCTAAGAACACCGGATGTGGGATCTGGCACAGTGTGTGACAAAACAAAACAGCCAGTTTGTACGTCTGTATCATCCAAACTTACTCCGCGCTCATAGAATCAGTGTTTTCACAGAAGAACCAAAAATTGTTGACTCAGGACCCAACTGATTGGGAGCACCATAGAGGTCATATTAAGAAGAAACTATTACAACTTTATGTTCTGTTCTGCGATGAGAATCGAGTTATTCCAGCAGCTGGCAGTCTTCCAAGCCACGACGAACAACGCGTGGTGATAGACTGAATGCGCGTCCGATCGTATCCAGTAATGAAATTCGTTAAAGTACCATAAGGGACAGAGTCCCCAGGTCCGACCTCATTCTGTCAGGCAGCGTTCTCGGAGCTAGTCAGCTGGCTGATATAGTGATTGGGCACGGTGAGCCTGCACCGGTCAATGCTTCTTGTGCCCTCATTGAGGTTCCATCTTGGTCCAGCGCATCTCCAGCGTGGTCCGCCCTAGGTGCATTTGATTCATAACGTTTCCGCAGGTCGGACTCCGTCCCCCAACACTATCCCGTTTTACTGAAGGACACGCGTTATGCCATCTTGCAAGTTGTGTAATATTAGGCAGTTAAATACTTGTCGTTCGTCTGCAGTAGCGTGCAAGTAGATCCCACAGGCTGAGGTCCAACCACACTTGTGCTAACACCTTAATCTTGCGCCGCAAAATGGCAGTTTCTGACACCTTAGTTCACACCTCAATTATGCGCCGCGCTTTCGTGTTATTTAGTGGAACTTGGTTTGTAACATCAGCCTTACTGTGATGCTTGGAGTTTTTTTGTGCGCGCGGTTCACTCGCGTCTTCGTCGGATGCAGTGCCAGACCGTGGCTCAAGGTCACTCGATCCGGCTGATTGACAGATGCCTCCCCCCAGACAGTGTCGCACCAGGGGTTGCGAGTCGGTCTTCGTGCGGCCTGGCCAGCAGATAAACCCTGCGGTTTGCGCGGACCAATCAAATAGCCTGGACACAGGTAGGCCTACAATATATCACGCCAGAAAGGCTCACGGTCGCCTGTAGTTCAGTTCTTTCGGGCTCTACATCTCGACCAGCATTGGTGGAATGAAAGACAAAGTCATTACCTTCGCTGCCGGTCCACCAAAATTCCCACTGAGGTAAGTGGCGATCTGGCTGCGTGTCCGTACTGGATCCTAGTAAAAAGTTTATGAACTTTAGTCAGTGGTCATGCTGCTTCAGACGATTTTCCGTGCATTTCAGTTTAAATTGTGTTTAAAGACGTCTTTTGGAAAGCTCCAGTTACTGAATATTTCCGAGTTCTAACTCTAAAAGGAGCCCTTAAATAGGACCAAACTGTAGTGCTAATCTGACCCCTTAACTCAGCTGTACTTTACATTAACGCTAACCTCAACTCTTACTCCAAAAATAAACCTACCCTAGTAGGGTTGTTTCGTGTGGCCGTCTAAACAGGACATGGGGAACGGGAACCGCCCACAATAAATGCGTCAAATTTCGAGGAAATTAAAAAAGGCACAGAGGTGGAGGTTAGGGTTAAGATAAGAGTTATGTTTATGGTTTGGCATGTGGTCGGCGTTGAGGTAAAGGTTTGGGTTCGTGTGAAATGTGGGGTTTAAGTTTACGATACGGCAAAGATAAAGGTAACAATTAAGTTTCATGTTAGGGTTCATGTTATGGTAAAGACATGGGCGTATTTACCCTTCTGAAATTTCTCGCAAAGCCAACTATTTCCTTTCCCATGACCTGGTTAGGCGGCCATGCAAGGTATCCCTAGCCATACCCTATTGCCCCTGGAATTGGGCGCAAAGACACATGAATTGTGGGCGATTCCTTCTCATATGTCCTGTTTACGGGGCCCTTGCCCCGTTTCGGTTTCATTTTTCACCGCCGGATACGAGTGCCAGTATGACTCCTTGGCATCCTGCCGGAAGTCATAGTTTTGGTTGCTTTTTCATATAAGTATGAGTGGTTGGCAGGCCACCACTCTTCTCGTAGTGGCTGGTTGAGAAACCGAGATTGGCCTACTGGGTTGTGAGTGGAAGTAATTCCATAAGAAGGAGACGCGATGAATGTTATATCATGGGGAGACTCACTCTTCATTCCAAAGTCCTTCTTATTTAGTATTAATAGATCCTGGGCACGGCATGTGCCAAAAATGGCGTGGATCAACGTGCTTATGGTGACGGTGGATGATCGATTGCGGAACAGTATTGATTTTCTGCCCCATAAACTGAGATTGCAAAGGGAGGAGCCTTTGGGCACTAACCATATCCGCTGCAATACCTTCTGCATTTTAGGTCAAGGAGACAATACGCAAGGAAATGCTGGACTTCAATGGAACCGGTCTGAGCATTCTTGAGACAATGCACCGATCGAAGCCATTCGTAAAGTTGCTTGAGACCTGCGAAAAGAATGTTCGTCAGGTCTTGAGCGTACCCGAAAACTACAAGATCTTATTTTTACAGGTAACATGTAACTCCTACACATTTTAGCCTTATTGAATCTTCAGCAGTAGCTTTACAGAGCAAATGCTCGCTTGAATTTATGGTTTTATTCACATCATTCAGGCTTAATAACTGAAGAGGTTACTCTGCTTAATTAATCCATCCTTAATTTCGAACCTTTTTGGCACAAAGACAAAATGCAGTTTACTAAATTGACTGAATTTTAATAAATCGTCAATTTGGCTTGAGTAGTTTTCAGCAGAGTCCTTTTACAAACGTTGAATCACGTGAAATGCTCGCAGCTTAGATATCATCTTCGAATAGCTTGGGGACAGTTTACCATCTGAACTTTCTTAGCCTTGTCACAGTGAATAAGTTTTAGACGGGAGTAAGAAAATGAACCATATTCGACGTTCAGCCACGCTGTGTGCTACCCCAGTCAATGATCTGTTTTTTTATTTTTCAAAAATATCACTGCTTTCATTTAATGTCGTAGTTTGTTTTAAAAAATAGTATTTGTACACCTAAGCACTGGAGAATATTTGACGCTCTCACTCCCTACCTTCTGGTGATGAGGTCTTGTGTGATGCGGCGTGAAAGTCTCCGTCTACGTGAGTCACATGCACACATGACAGCAGTTACGGAGTCACACAGACTTATTCCAGATCGACTAAGGCATGCATTAGTTAAGGCTGGCATTTTCAAAACTTGGCGCCTTCAGCTTCATTTTGGAAAGGTGAGGGAGATCGCTACGCGCTAGCTTAACCGAACCAACATAACCCAACGCCAGGGTCGCATACCTTACTTCACAGAAAGGGGCCTCTGCGTTTCCTACTTCGGGGCTGGCCATTGCCTCAAATATATCGTCATAAGTTGTCCTAATGCATGTTGGACGGTGGCCCAGAGGTACAAAGGACAAAAAAAGGCCATTAACCATTGGAACGGTGCTTTTTTTAATCCCTTTATTCTTTCTCCAGTCCTTTGCTGCTGTCCAATAATATCCTTTTTGTATTTTAAAAAAACGTTAACCATTGCATACCCTAAACCCACGATAAGATCGCCCTTATAGTCGCCTCTCGCACGCATAAGTGAACTCTTCGAACATTTCTGCCGCTCGGTAAGGCGATTGTGTGACATTCTGGGCGCGGTGTGGAAGGCTTTGTCTGCGTGTCCCACATGCATAAACGGCCTTAGTTAAGGATCCACAAGAGCTATAACTGAATAGGCACGGGTCCACCAATGCACGGTATTAACAAGGGTTGGCCTAAAAAGTGGGCTTTTTATGGGGGGAGGGGAGAGGTTGGAGGGCGAAAGAAGCGTATAAATTGAGGAAGATGGACGCCAACTATTCACTTTTCAGTCAATTTGCACTGGGATTGTATAAACTCTGTATTAACTTACGTTAAGTTATGACAGTTGCCAAATTCACACATGAAATTTATCAGGAGTCACGGGTTACCGAAGTAACGCCTGTGCAGTCGAGAGGCGCTCAACTTGAAACAGGTAACGGGTAGATGGTATAAGTTCGCATATGTTAAATAATTGTAATCTAACTGGATGCTATACGCTGGTGGCTACTGTTGCTGCTCCCTCGTTTCCCAATCAGTATCATAATCAACATCCTTCTTCTTCTGCTTCTTAACCTGCTATTCACCCCCACCATCACCACCGCCACCAACAATGTACCTTTACTATCCTCCTCCTCCTCCTCCTCCTCCTCCTCCTCCTCCTCCTCCTCCTCCTCCTCCTCCTCCTCCTCCTCCTCCTCCTCCTCCTCCTTCTCCTCCTCGTCGTCGTCGTCGTCATCATCTTCATTAGTATCCCCACATTCATAAATAAAATCAAACACTTTTTTATTGTTTTGCAGGGTGGAGCTACAGCGCAGTTTGCGGCCGTTGCCATGAATCTCTTCGGTGGAACTTCGAAGACAGCAGACTACCTGATCACAGGAATGTGGTCCGTTAAAGCTCTGCAAGAGGCCCGGAAGTACGGCGAATGCAGGGAGGTGTGCCCTCTGGTTCCGGATTTTAAGGGTACCAACTTTTTTCCTCTTCCCCATATCGTTCGCACTGTAATGATAGAAAAGGGCAGCTCAGAAGCGATGTGGTCCACACGCCTAGTTTACGCACTAAATTACTAAAATAGTTGACGAAACGCTCATTACATCTCCATTTACGTGGGGACCATGGGCGCATTTGATCCTTTTCAGGCTGGTAAAGCAGGTATCTTGGCATTCATGTCCTGTAACAGTGCACAGACACTCCTCAGTTCACGAACACTTTACGTTCCGAACGGCCCTTCATAACTCAAAATTGTCGTAAGTCCTTATTCAACATCACTGGACCATATCGTATTCAACTTTACGTCCATAAATTGGACTTAGGGCTCTCTTTGTTCCAATGCCTGAAGGGAATGCCTATGCGGTACTATTCGCGCGCCTGATGCCTGAGCCAAGACCAGCTCCGGGAGAGTTTCATTGGTGCGTATCAATTTAATCCACTGGTAAGGTTATTGTTTTAACACATAACATTAGGATGACGGAAGAGCAAAACGCTTTTTCTCCTTAAAAAGAATTTCAAAACTCCAATCGAAAAAAATCAAAGACTTTTGGTGAGCATAGGTTTGCTTTCGATAAATTCCCATCAGGTATTTAAATTTATATCGCAGTGTAACTAAGTCAAATATGCAGGCAAGTAGAATCACGTAGATGCCAGAGAAAGCTTCCGGTTGATTTACAAGGTCCCCTCAATCTTCAAAATTCATTAAACCGCGGCTTTTGGCTGCGGCAGAAGCAGCTGTAATCAGGTTACGCTAACCGGCCCTGTGCAACCAAAAGAAGACCATACGGGTGCCGCAATTATCAGGACCGAAAGCCACCAATCCCACCGCCCGCAGCTAATTACCTGTCCCTGGCGACCGCCACCCCTCTGACAAGGATCAGAAGACTGACCCCAATTTTGTTTCCTTCCCCTTCCCCACCCCGACAACCGTACGAGTTGTTCTACTTGCTAGCATATTTGACTCATTTAAACTGCGATATAAATGTAAAGGCCTGACGAGAATTTATCGAAAGCAAATATGTGCTGGCCAAATTGTTTTTTAACGGAAATTGTGCAGCAGAGTTCTGTTATAGTCTTGCCACAAACCTGTTGGTCATCCGTCCAACAACTTTTCCATCGAATCACCCAAGGGAACTCAAAAACTAAGGCATAAGAATATAAGTGTATTGTTGTATGCTGACAGCGTACCTTTTAAGTAAACACAGAACGTACGATCACCTTCGAGGACTTACTGTGATCAGACCAACCAGATAGTGCGCTTCAGGGGGTAGCATATCGATTGGTCATTTGCCTCATCCTGTCGGGCACGGCATGTGGGTGGATCGCTTCTGCGTTGTGGGAGTGAGTCGTCAGGGTGGCGGAATGGTTAGGACGGCTTCTAACAAGTTCAACACGGTTATAAGAAGCGAACTGACCCCAGGAGCGGCTTCGCAGAGACCCGATTTGCTGCTCCGAAATCCGGGCTAAAATACTGTAATCTGTTCTGAAAAAAATAGCTGCACTCCATTTCTGACCCACAACGTGAGTCTGTTCTCCAGTGTGCGTTTCAATTCATCATAGATTTAATATAGTCGGCATTTATTCTATTGGCGCTAGAAAGCCCTCCTTGCCTGTAACACAGTGGCGTGGAGATGCATTGGTCTGAGCATATGTAGAAGTTTTTGCGGGGTCAGCAAAGGTCGATACTGGAGTAGACAAAAAATATAGGCGAGTAATTGCGATGGAATACCGGACGTGAAAAGGTGCACGGTTTTTTATCTCTGCTCATTGGCACGGGATTTCGTTCCGTGACTGTTACCTGTCCTCTCTGCATTCTTTTCGGCACCAGGGGTCACCTGAAGCTTGTGAGTCCTCTGGTCGAAGTGCAGAAACCAGCCGAGAGACATGGGTGAAGAAGGCTGAGGTTTGGGCATTTGACTCACTGCTGCTGCAGGGTTAGAATAGGCGGATATACTTGACTGTTTGGTTTCGCGGGATCAACTGTTTTTCTGCTCGATTATTGATTGCAAATAACAAAATTTGCACTTTGCCATGGCATAAACTCGCGCCTGGTATTCCTGTCTGTCACAGATATTCCACCGGAGTCTACCTATGAGCTGAACCCGGAGGCTGCCTATCTCTTCTACTGTGACAATGAGACGATCTCTGGCGTGGAGTTCTCCCACCCACCTACACCTCCGGAGGGTGTTCCGCTCGTCTGTGATATGTCCAGCAACATTCTGAGCAAACCTGTGGATGTCTCAAAGTAATTTAACCCCCTCCCAGGCTGTTAAATAAAGGCTCCCTCCCCCCCCCATACCATGACCATTGATCCTCGTCTCCACCCCCTTATACAGATACGGTGTCATATTCGCAGGAACGCAGAAAAACTTTGGCTGTTCGGGCTGTACCGTGGTGATTGTGCGTGAGGATCTCTTGGACAGGGCCCTAGCATATACTCCGGGTGTCCTCAACTACGCCCAACAGGCCAAGGCCGGCTCGATGTACAACACACCACCCACGTTCACGTAAGTCCACGCACTAATGACGACTACACCCTCAGACTGTCCTTGCAACGAGTCTCTCCAAACTGGCGGTATGCACGTGGCTTTCAGTACGCTCACCTGAAAGATGTTAAGGTCTAAGGGGTTGCTCTCAAAATCCAAGAGGTGAACGTCAGAGGAAGTCAGTGGTCGTATTGCTGAGGGCTTTGATATTTACGGGTCTAACTCTAAAATACTGAACACAAAGTAGCCGTCGTTGCACAAGTGGCGCAAAGTGTGGTGATGGTGGAACCGATAAAGACTAGCGAGACCGGAATGACCATTTCTGGCTTATTAGCCGTCATCAGCCGGTCATACCCAATCCCAAGTGTGACACACCTGGGATTTCTCTTAAGCAACATATGCTCCACGTCGCTATGCGACTGCTGGTGAGGGCTCTAAGGTGAGCTCCAGGGCAATACGGCACAGGCATGTTCCTTGAGCAGATTGGTGAGCCACACACCATACAGCAGAGGGAAAGGACGACAGACAGTGGAGGCATCTTGATACAGAACTGTTTCGAGCGTATTTACCTTCATTCAGGCGAGCATAACCCTGGCCACCAGCTGGGACCGGAAACACAAACATGCGCGCGCTTACGGTGTAGACTGTCCACACAATGGGTCTAGCAGATGGGTCATTAGCACTTCATCAAACCGATGTTCAACGATGCCTCCCCACCTGGCATTCTCTGTCGCTGCAGATCAGATATTGATATACTCAGGAATGGGCTCACATCGATACAATTGGCTTCCCAAAGTATAGTTGATGAAATATCAACCAAATTTCTGAAATGTTTTTTTTTCGATTAAAACAAACCACTTTAATTGGGGTTGTAGTATTGATTATCGTACAGCCTATCCCCAAGATATTTAAATCACAGCAGGATGCTGGCGTTTGACGGAGCTTCTTTCTGGACGCCGTAAAAAGTAAACATTGTAAAAAAATAGCTCCTTAAAAAATATGTACTTCTCTCATTTATTTTCAATGGTCTTATTAATTCAAATATATTTTACAGAAAACTTATATATATATATATCTATGATAGTGTGCGGCTCACCAATCTACTTATGGAACATGTATATTCCGTTGTGACCTGGAGCTCAGACTAGAGCCCTCGTAGGCGGTCGCTTAGCGACATTCAGCATATGATTAAGTAGAACTGACAAAGACAATGGGAGACCGGAATGGCCATTTCTGACTTATTAGCCGTCATCATCCAGTCATACCCAGTCCCACGTGTGGAATACCTGGGATTTGAACCCGCGACCTTTGACAATTGAGTTGAACGCTCGACCATTGATCAACGGGCTCGTTGTTTTTTGTCGGTTGCGATCGGGAATATGATGATATCATATGCGACCGTCTGCGAGGGTTCTAATGTGAGCTCCAGGACACAACGGAACATACATGTTCTTATGCAGATCGGTGAGCTGCACACTATCATCATATTCCCGATCGCAACCCACAAAATAACAGGCCCGTCGCTCAAAGTGACGGGAGGCTGGAATAAGCACTTATGGTTTATTTGTTGTCATTGGTCAGCGATAGCCAACTGCAGGCTTGACAACCGCTAAAGTATGAATGTGCGACCTGTTTTTAATTCAAAGGCCCTTCTACCAGTATATATTGTGCCTGAAAACTGTTATGTATCTAAAATCTTCTTTTCGTTCTGCTATTCTAATTTGGCCGACTTTGGTCTGGCATATGACTGCCTTTTCGTGATCATTACCACCCATACAAAGCTTGTTTGCTTCGGGAAGCCAATAGGTTGGTGCGCGCCCATTGCTGTTTGAATAAATACTCAATCAGCAGTACCAGAGCATTTTGGTAGCAAGACACTGATGAACTTGGTTTTGATGAAGTATTCATGACCCATCTGCTAGACCCAGTGTGTTGACTAACTGCACCATACTCGAGCACATGTTGGTGTTTCCAGTCCCAGCTGATAGTCAGGGTTATGATTGGCCGAATGAAAGCAGAATAAACCCTAACCATACTTTATCAATATGCTCCCATCTTTCTGTCTTCCCTTCACGCTGCATAAATCTATATCTATTCAAGGCGTTATACCGTACTTCCGATACTAGTTTACTACCTAGACACGTGTTTCAGCGATGTTTCTGCTGCTGCATGACGCAAAAGGATGGGTTCGGCTCCTCAGTGGGTCCCAGTGTCCTCTATGCGGTTTCGGGTAGATGGAGTCCAGAGAATAATCAAGGTAATAATTTCTAAAATTATTAAGTGCAGAAAATGTGTTTAAGTGAGCAAGACATGACTATTTAGGGTGAGATCCAAAATTTGAACGACAATGTCAGTCGAAGAAAATCAACTAATGTGGGAGCTATTATCTAATGCCCATTCGACAAACTAGTATGAATGCTATATGGAAAATATGTTATAATATACCCCCAAGAAATATATACATATATATATATATATGAGAATAAGAGGCGATCACGAGAAACATGGTTATATTGTCCTGACGTTTCAAAATCAAACAAGATTTCATCGTCGGAGGTAAGTATTATACCGCGCCTCACAGTATTTATAGGTGGTAACATTTCGGGCAATACGGAATTACTAAGGTTTTTGAATTTGCGTGGTGGAGGGGCCGGGTTGGGGGTGGAGATCCTTCCGTCATCATGCTGCTTGATGAGGAGGGTGGTGTTTCACCCTTGGCGATCATCCTTTGCCTGTACACCGAGTCCGTGGTGGACGGTGGGAGAACGGGTGATGGCTTGTTCACAATCTGTTCGGGGGCCGGCGTTCGCACGTTGGCAGTAGTCGTCAGTACCCCCATCGACCGAAGCTGCCGTCCCCGGCTGTTAATCCGTGTGTATTCAAGTCTGCCGGATAAGTGGTTGAGCTGGCCGAGGCGATAACTGTTCCTTACGTCGTGTCTGGGTTGTGTTGCGATTACGTGCGTGTCCGCCATGGACTCACCCATGTTCGGATGCACGTTAGGCCCATGTTCACGTTGACTCTTTCGATCATTGAGCTGCTGAACCCGGATGGCTTGGTAGGCCGTAGGAAGCGTCACACAGCGATTGATGGAGGTTGTTCCCGTGTGCAAGGCCTCGATTGTATCCCTTGCCACGCGGTAACTTCCCCAACCTATAATTTCAGCATTCGTGATGGCGAACGTGTGTCCAGAGTCTGCGCAATGGTCCGCCACCAAAGACAATAGGTCCATTCTTCTTACCGCCCTCATGTGCTCTCCGACTCGGGTTTGTAGACGTTTCCCGGTCTCTCCAATGTAGTTGACTGCGCAGAAATTGCATTGAACCCGGTAGATGACGTTTGTTGTTTCACCTCGGGGCAGGGGGGCCTTAGGTCTCATAACCAGATGTCGAATGGTTGACTCCGGCCGGTGGGCGATGCCGATCCCCATCCGTCTTAGGAGACGGGAGACCGCCTCCGAAACCCCGTCAATGTATGGCAACGCTCGCCATATCTTTGGCTGTTCGGTCGCTGGTCTTCAGCTTTGCCTGCACTGTCTGCTACGTTCGATGTAGTTGCGGGGATACTCGTTGGTCATGAAGAGGCGTTGGAGGTATCAAAGTTCTGCCTTTCTTTCGGCTGGCTCGCTGCAGTGTGTTTCAGCCCTTTCTATAGTGCTCGAAAACAACTGCATTTGTGGCATAACGGGTGTTTGCTATGGTAGCTCAGGATTTGGCGGGTACTGGTGGTCTTCCTATACACCGTCGTTTTTAGGTCCCCACTGGGTTTTCGATGGACGAGAACGTCTAGGAATGGCAGCTGGTTGTTGACTTCCACCTCCATTGTAAACTGGATGTCAGGGAACACAGAATTCAGGTTGTCATGAAATTCCTTGACTATTTTCCGCTCGAGGATGACAAAGGTGTCGTCCACACACTGAGCCCAGATTTTCGGTAAGTAGTTTGCGAAAACCAGGGTCTCTACTTTTTGGAGTACTGCCTCTGCGATGAAGCCCGAGTGTGGCCAACCCATTGGCGTCCCCTTGACCTGCTCATACGTTGTTCCTTCGAAAGTGAAGTACGTCTTCAGGCAGAATTTTAAAACCTGAATGAGATGTCTCCGTTCCACCGTCTCTTCCGCCTCGTTGTACCTGCTCTCGAGCAGTTCGTTGACCGTTTCGACTGCCAGACATCGTGTGATCGAGGTGAAGAGAGAGGTAACATTGAATGACACCATCACCTCGTCTGCACTAAATTGCACTCCCTGGAGCTGCTCCAGGAATTCAGTTGCTGAACAGACCGTCGTGGTCGCGTCCGAGGTGAGCGACCGCAAATTTCGGAAAAAGCCATTTCGCCAGATGAAAGGCTGGTGCACCGCGCAATGACATGATTGGCCGGAGGGGGATACCAGCCTCGTGTACTTTTGGTAGTCCGTAGAACCTTGCTGCGGCCGCGTCTATTGGTTTAATGGCCAGTCGTACCGACTTAGTAATGGCCTTGTTCTTTTGCATGTCGGTGAGTGTCTTGTTGAGTTCCGTTACAAGTTGCTTCATCAGTTCATCGTCACATAGCAGGTACGCCTGTCGGTCCTCCAGTAAGGCGTTGGCCTTCTGGATGTAGTCTGTCTTATTCAACACTACTGTGGAGCGTCCTTTGTCGACTGGCAGAATCACGATGCTGGTGTCAGCCGTCAGTGTCTTCAGGGCACTCTGTCCCGATCTGGAAATGATTGCGCGTTGTTTGTGCGCCATCACCAAGGAGGTTATCTGCTGCCGAATAAGGTGCTTCGTTTCGTCGGATTCCCTGGTTTGTTTGAAAATCGACTCGACAGTGGCCACGAGATTGGCCGGATCGGCGTCTGCGATGTTAAAGCAAGCTTCATGACTCAGCACTTTAAATTGTGCAGGCGACAACTGTTTCGATGACATATTGCACACCGGAACTTCGCTATCTTCTTGAGATGAATGGGTTATATTTCGAAGCTTATCCACCAGCTCCGCATCTCTCGTTGCTCGTAGGTCTCTGACCCGTTTATAAATCACCAGCTGCAGCAACCTGACTCTGTCCTCGCCGATTAGTTCAGCGAACTGTGCAACCGCTTGGCTCAAAACCCCATTGAATTTGCACAGTCGAAGATGGCAGTCTTGGAGGAGCACCCGAATCATTCGTCTGCTATGTTGAGTCACCCACCGTTTCGCCAGACTTGTTTTGACCGGTTGTGTTCACCAGCATCGCGATTCTGCCAGCCGACAAAGGACGCCCCACAGTAGTGTTGAATAAGACAGACTACGTGCAGAAGGCCAACGCCTTACTGGAGGACCGACAGGCGTACCTGCCATGTGACGATGAACCGATGAAGCAACTTGTAACGGAACGCGATAAGACACTCGCCGACATGCAAAAGAACAAGGCCATTACTAAGTCGGTACGACTGGCCATTAAACCAATAGACGCAGCCGCAGCAAGGTTCTACGGACTACCAAAAGTACACAAGGCTGGTATCCCCCTCCGGCCAATCGTGTCATTGCGCGGTGCACCAGCCTTTCATCTGGCGAAATGGCTTTTTCCGAAATTTGCGGTCGCTCACCTCGGACGCGACCATGACGGTCTGTTCAGAAACTGAATTCCTGGAGCAGCTCCAGGGAGTGCAAATTACTGCAGACGAGGTGATGGTGTCATTCAATGTCACCTCTCTCTTTACCTCGATCCCACGAGGTCTGGCAGTCGAAACGGTCAACGAACTGCTGCCTGAAGACGTACTTCACTTTCGAAGGAACAACGTATGAGCAGGTCAAGGGGACGCCAATGGGATCGCCACTTTCGGGCTTCATCGCAGAGGCAGTTCTCCAAAAATTAGAGACCCTGGTTTTCGCAAATTACAAACCGAAATTCTGGACTCGGTATGTGGACGATACCTTTGTCATCATCGAGCGGGATATGGTCAAGGAATTTAATGACAGCCTGAATTCTATTTCCCTGACATCCAGTTTACAATGGAGGTGGAAGTCAACAACCAGCTGCCATTCCTAGACGTTCTCGTCCATCGAAAACCCTGCGGGGACCTAAAAACGACGGTGTATAGGAAGGTCACCAGTACCCGCCAAATCCTGAGCTACCATAGCAAACACCCGTTATGCCACAAATGCAGTTGTGTTCGAGCACTATAGAAAAGGGCTGAAACACACTGCAGCGAGCCAGCCGAAAGAAAGGCAGAACTTTGAAACCTCCAACGCCTCTTCATGACCAACGAGTATCCCCGCAACTACATCGAACGTAGCAGACAGTGCAGGCAAAGCTGAAGACCAGCGACCGAACAGCCAAAGATATGGCGAGCGTTGCCATACATTGACGGGGTTTCGGAGGCGGTCTCCCGTCTCCTAAGACGGATGGGGATCGGCATCGCCCACCGGCCGGAGTCAACCATTCGACATCTGGTTATGAGACCTAAGGCCCCCCTGCCCCGAGGTGAAACAACAAACGTCATCTACCGGGTTCAATGCAATTTCTGCGCAGTCAACTACATTGGAGAGACCGGGAAACGTCTACAAACCCGAGTCGGAGAGCACATGAGGGCGGTAAGAAGAATGGATCTATTGTCTTTGGTGGCGGACCATTGCGCAGACTCTGGACCCACGTTCGCCATCACGAATGCTGAAATTATAGGTTGGGGAAGTGACCGCGTGGCAGGGATACAATCGAGGCCTTGCACACGGGAACAACCTCCATCAATCGCTGTGTGACGCTTCCTACGGCCTACCAAGCCATCCGGGTTCAGCAGCTCAATGATCGAAAGAGTCAACGTGAACATGGGTCTAACGTGCATCCGAACATGGGTGAGCCCATGGCGGACACGCACGTAATCACAACACAACCCAGACACGACGAAGGAACAGTTATCACCTCGGCCAGCTCAACCACTTATCCGGCAGACTTGAATACACATGGATTAACAGCCGGGGACGGCAGCTTCGGTCGATGGGGGTACTGACGACTACTGCCAACGTGCGAACGCCGGCCCCCGAACAGATTGTGAACAAGCCATCACCCGTTCTCCCACCGTCCACCACGGACTCGGTGTACAGGCAAAGGATGATCGCCAAGGGTGAAACACCACCCTCCTCATCAAGCAGCATGATGACGGAAGGATCTCCACCCCCAACCCGGCCCCTCCACCACGCAAATTCAAAAACCTTAGTAATTCCGTATTGCCCGAAATGTTACCACCTATAAATACTGTGAGGCGCGGTACAACACTTACCTCCGACGATGAAATCTTGTTTGATTTTGAAACGTCAGGACAATATAACCATGTTTCTCGTGATCGCCTCTTATTCTCATATATATATATATATATATATATATATATATTTCTTGGGGGTATATTATAACATATTTTCCATATAGCATTCATACTAGTTTGTCGAATGGGCATTAGATAATAGCTCCACATTAGTTGATTTTCTTCGACTGACATTGTCGTTCAAATTTCGGATCTCACCCTAAATAGTCATGTCTTGCTCACTTAAACACATTTTCTGCACTTAATAATTTTAGAAATTATTACCTTGATTATTCTCTGGACTCCATCTACCCGAAACCGCATAGAGGACACTGGGACCCACTGAGGAGCCGAACCCATCCTTTTGCGTCATGCAGCAGCAGAAACATCGCTGAAACACGTGTCTAGGTAGTAAACTAGTATCGGAAGTACGGTATAACGCCTTGACTAGATATAGATTTATGCAGCGTGAAGGGAAGACAGAAGATGGGAGCATATTGATAAAGTATGGTTAGGGTTAATTCTGCTTTCATTCGGCCAATCATAACCCTGACTATTAGCTGGGACTGGAAACACCAACATGTGCTCGAGTATGGTGCAGTTAGTCAACACACTGGGTCTAGCAGATGGATCATGAATACTTCATCAAAACCAAGTTCATCAGTGTCTTGCTACCAAAATGCTCTGGTACTGCTGATTGAGTATTTATTCAAACAGCAATGGGCGCGCACCAACCCATTGGCTTCCCGAAGCAAACAAGCTTTGTATGGGTGGTAATGATCACGAAAAGGCAGTCATATGCCAGACCAAAGTCGGCCAAATTAGAATAGCAGAACGAAAAGAAGATTTTAGATACATAACAGTTTCAGGCACAATATATACTGGTAGAAGGGCCTTTGAATTAAAAAAACAGGTCGCACATTCATACTTTAGCGGTTGTCAAGCCTGCAGTTGGCTATCGCTGACCAATGACAACAAATAAACCATAAGTGCTTATTCCAGCCTCCCGTCACTTTGAGCGACGGGCTCGTTATTTTGTGGGTTGCGATCGGGAATATGATGATAGTGTGCAGCTCACCGATCTGCATAAGAACATGTATGTTCCGTTGTGTCCTGGAGCTCACATTAGAACCCTCGCAGACGGTCGCATATGATATCATCATATTCCCGATCGCAACCGACAAAAAACAACGAGCCCGTTGATCAATGGTCGAGCGTTCAACTCAATTGTCAAAGGTCGCGGGTTCAAATCCCAGGTATTCCACACGTGGGACTGGGTATGACTGGATGATGACGGCTAATAAGTCAGAAATGGCCATTCCGGTCTCCCTTGTCTTTGTCAGTTCTACTTAATCATATACTGAATTTCGCTAAGCGACCGCCTACGAGGGCTCTAGTCTGAGTTCCATGTCACAACGGAATATACATGTTTCATAAGTAGATTGGTGAGCCGCACACTATCATAGATATATATATATATATAAGTTTTCTGTAAAATATATTTGAATTAATAAGACCATTGAAAATAAATGAGGAAAATTACATATTTCTTAAGTAGCTATTTTTTTACAATGTTTACTTTTTACGGCTCGCATCGCTGGGGGGGGGGGGCGTCCAAAGTCAGACTAGCACACAACGCTTTGGTGGATCTTTGACTGTCAACACAAAAATTGTAAGCAACCGCTTAAATTTTTAGGACCGAGACATCCGAAGGCTTTGAGAGGAACCTTTGGGCGTGCAAGGTAATATGTTACGCCCTGAAAATGGGGGATGCTATTTCATGCCATTTAAGTTATAGGCTTTTAGATGACTGCATTCTATGATACCTAGAAGGATATTTTATGTATTTTTTAGAATATATGTAGCCAATCTAATCTGCCAGTGGATCAAGGAGAACGGCGGGCTGGAAAACATGGATGTCTTGAGTCGTCAGAAGTCGGCTGTAATTTACTCCGCAATTGACCAATCCAATGGCTTTTACAGGTACGCACAACCAATGATTCATCTGTTTAAACGTGTGTGTGTGCGCGCGCACCCACTCTCACATGAGACAACTGACTGGCTCGGACGGTGGTCTGATTGTGCGGGTAGGGGAGAGAGTGAGGTCTATGGCTCAGCGCATTTTCCTCACTATAAACAAGCTGACGCGCTTGAAACTATCACGGTGCGCTAAAAGCCGTGGCTTGGAAGGTTGCCAACTGCCATGAACAATCGGACCGCGTGGTCAGCCGAATGTGTGTTTTGTGTGGAGTGGCTGACTGGCGGACTGAGAGTCAGGCTGCAATGGCTCCTTCTAAATGTGGCCTTTATGGAACTCCCCCTCCGTGGGATCCGAGCCAGATGTGATGGTACACCCAGGGGCGGCTCCGGCTGCGTCAGCCACTTGCGCCCTCTCCCGCCTCCGGCCTTCTTGACTCTGTCATGACACCGGGCTCAGGTGGGGGAGGAGCAGAGAGTGTGGTAGATGCAGTGCAAGTCTTATATCCCTTTAAACTAAATCACGCGCAAGTTATCCTCCCTGCACCACCCTTCCGTGGAGCATACGGTGGACATCATCGAAATCGATGGTTGAACTATCGTGTCGTGTGTCTACAAGAGAGAGAATTGCAGTCCTGTCCAGCAAGTTACGTCCAGGCCGTGTGAGGCACGTTAATACCGCCTTTTCCGTTTTGGAGATGATAACCCGATTTAATTCCATCACCATCTGCTCAAAAATGCGAGTGGTGGCGAGGAAGGCGGCGGAAGGTCAACACTCAAAAATTCATCCTCATGGCAAATGAACACATATTTTTACTAATGCTTAATCTGATGCACTTCAACCAACCATAGCGCGCAATCAGTAGTGGTTTGGAGGGCTGCTCACGGACTTGATAACTTGGCCCTTCTAAATCTCGAGTTTAAAACTGCCCTGGACCCACCTTAAGGTGCTCTCGACGGAATTCCCACCTGCATGTGTAACCTGAGCCGCCATATTGTAGTCTGTTACAACGGGCATGGAGACCAGGTCATGTGCGTGGTACGTGTAGTCGAGTTCTTTGGCTTTGGCAGCCACTGCATCCGCTTCCACGTACCGTCCTTTTTGGGCTCCTCCCGGTCCCCAGAATAACGTGGTTTAGAGAAAGGAAGAGTGCATCTGCTCCACTATAAACTAATATTGGCGCGAGATACCGATGCTCTGCTAACCTTGTGGACGTCGTCGCTTGGTATGAAAAAAGTTTTGTGGTTGGTTGCGTCAGAGTACGCTTAAGAGTAACATTTTCATCAAAACTCTATACTTATCATTGATGGCCACAAGCAAAAATTCCGATTTCACCACCTATTTGACCACAGTTTTCGAGAGAACTGAATTTTTTGAGGCGTGGCAGCCTCGCCGGTAGCTGGCGCCATTTATTAGCGCAGATAAACAAAGAGGCGAATTCAGTTACAGCTAACCAATTGTCCGTTTTCCAAGCGAAGGCCTTAACATGTCTATACGTGAACCAGCAGAGAGGAAAAGACGGCTTACTTTAAAATTCTTGCGGATTTCATCAGGGAAAACGATAAAATAGTCATGTCTTATTGACGATTGTTATTTCTGATAACGGTATAGGGAAGAAATAAGTTAATTCTTCCACTGGATTAACCTAAAAAATTACTCACGCAAAAACGGCCTTATGAAGTTTCCCAGGAGATGTCAAGGGGAATAAGCTGTGACATCATTGGAATTACGTCTTTTGCACCTGAATTGTTGAGTACTTTGAAAAAAACATAGAAGTAAATTATTCTGAACTAGTGTTTCCGAGAGGTGCACATGGCTTTGTGAAACCACCGTCCCAACGACAAAAGACGCTTACCCATCTAAACTACTCCGGAATTCACAGCAGACTGAAACACCAATTCGATATACAGTAAGTGGATCAAAACAGTCAAACTCCCGCCTATCCCAGATAAACAAGAACATGACGCTTATTCGATCCTGTGACATAGATGGTGCGTGCAGACAGGCTAGACTACATGAGCTTCAAAACGCCAAACATCACAACATAACGAATTTTGAGAGAGGGTCGTGCGCCTTAACCGAGACGCTGCATTGCGGTTCCGTCTGACCGGATGCATTATTTTCCGACATGCGAAATTAAAAGTGATATCCAACGATTATCATGATCCTAGCGACTTTCACCTACCGAAAACCGTAGACTAAGCTGCCTCGTACAGTAATTTGCGGGCTTATTGAAAACGTCCCGTAAACGGCCCTGATCTAACGAACCTCAAGTCCGAAATTGGGCTCCATTTTACAAAGACATAGCTTCTATTCCATATTGCAAACACGTGGTATTCCAGTTGTAGGCGAGAGGATGCTAAACTGCATTATTAATGCAAGACTGGTTCTAAGGGCAGGTGTTTGCGAACCCCATGTCTTTGCAGTTTGTCCCATCTCACCATGGCGGTGAGGGTTCTCCGTCGTCTAGCTGCGCCTCAGACATTCCGGTCGCCTGTTTTCTGCAGCCGAAAGCGTTAGCTGGAGGTCGTTTTGACCACCGCACACTCGCGTGATTGATGCATGACCTTGACACATGAGCACGTGACCATAGGCGCGTACGAGCAGCAACAAAACGGGTATTTAACTTTCTGCGATCCAAGCTCTCCGAGTAGCCGTACAGGACGTCATCTTGAACTTCGGTCGAGCTGGAACGACCTGTGTAATCTGGCTTAGGCTGTCTCTGCTCGATTGTGAGGACGCCCTGTTTTTTTTCACACCCACTGTCTAGATAATCCCGTGTTAATATTTAAACAAGGCTTTTGGTGGAGACTTCTTTGTAAAAAAGAGCATATGATTTCAGCTCTTGTGTGCAAAGCACTAAAATCATCCGCAGCTGGGGTTGATTTAAATTAAAAATAGGTCCGTGAAGTGTCAACTGAGGTCTTTTTTAGAAGGCACCATTTCCGTCGGAGAGAAACAAATTTCTTGAGGATTTGTGCACAGTAATTAACTCGTGATGTCGAAAAATTAATTTTTTGATGTTTTGAGCTTTTAGTAGCAAAATTTGTTAGATTAATGATAGAGTTTATTAGTTCCAGTAATGAAATGATCTTGTAAATAAGGATTTCAGTGTCCTCGCGAGTCGGAATTGTAACGCCGTCATCCTGAACTCGCTCCACGGAGCTCGCTCTTGGAGATCGTTTACGTGCTAGACATTCAAAAGATGAGTAGCCCATCATCCAAATAGTCAAAGAGTTTTTGTAGGAAGGGCGCATAACGAACAGGTTAGGGTAGACACTTGCACCGTTGCGCCCCAGGGATCAACCTACTGTCCCCGCAGGCAGTCGCTCAGCGACCAGGAATTTGTACAGGAAGAGGTAACCAGAAAAAGACCACGGAGATTTGGGTGACTCTTAGTGGACGATTAGTCGTCGTCAGCCCGGCGCAAGAACTGAGCCACACCCTAAGTGCGTTTGTCTGATAAATTTGGGACCGTAGCTGCTTTTCTCGCAAGACGCTTGGTCCTGAGCAGTATTCTTGCGTAATTTTCGGATTCCTTCTAATTTTTAACACCACGTAAGGCCTTCACTTGTGTGCAAATCGAGTTGAATTCGTAAACGAGTTCTAGCCAGTATTCGGTTTAGCCCAACGTTTTATGATTTATACCCACTTAATCTGGTTTACAAATAATCCGCCTTCTGACACGTTTGGACTCGCGTACTTCAGGTTTGTGTGTCGCAGAATTGTGTGGAGAAGACAATCAGCCTATCGGCTAGTGATGAGCGAAGTTCGGCATAAGTTTCGCGAGGAAGATGAGAAACGAACTGGTAATTTTTCTGCAGGAAATCCAATTGTTTTAAGTAATAGTGAGGCTTTGTAAAGAGGAAGGTTGATCCAGCGCCGGACTTTGCGATTACTCGCTGAAGTTTCCAACCGCCTATAGGATCCCATCATCCGGGCCAAAATCAATTACAAAAGACTCCCACCTATGAAGCGCTAGGCCGAATCAATGCTCAGTGATAGGAGTGTGAAGATGGATGCGCATAGCTGAGTAGGCGGACGGGGAGATGTATCGAATTTATCAGGTCTCGGAGCCTTCATCAGTTCACGGCCAGTCTTATATTTTGTCTGGCCAGTTACCTTTACCACTGCTTGAGATCGATCTTAGCATATGCGAGATGACAAATGCGCGCTGTTTGGCGACTAAGGCCTGACATGACTGATGACACTTTACAGCTCACTGAGGTTTGGCTAGCTTTTGATCTTGTTAAGATGTACTGCTCGACCTGCAGTTTCTTAACCATGTGTTCGCATGCATCCGAAACCTTTATTTGCGGTAAGGCATACCATATCTCCAAGTATATTTTGAATTAGTTTGTCTGACGGCAGACAGGAGAAAATCGTGCTACGACAGTTTGACCGTCGTAGTCCGACGATGTCCACCGTATGCTCCACAGAAGGGTGGTGTAGGGACGATGACTAGCGCGGGAATTAGTTTTAAGCGCTGCAGCTACCGCACTCTCTCCACCTCCCCCACCTGAGCCCGGTGTCAAGAGAGAGTCAAGAAGACCGGAGATGGGAGAGGGCGCAGGTGGCTGGCGCGGCCGGGGCACAAAGGCCCTAGCCACCCCTAGGCGTGCTACCACACCCCCATGGTCGGAATTTGTTATGCGAGCGAACCCGGATAACGCCTGCCGTGCCTTGATGTTGCCTCCATATTGGTCCAACGCATCTACCACGTGGCCCGTTTAGTGGGCACATCGCGCTACAAGATCACTGGGACAACCATTCCACGGAACTTGGTCGCGAATGTATTGGGCCTTATGTGCTATGTTTGCGGGCTCCGGCATTGTATTTGAATGCGCGTTATGGTCGCATTTAAAAAATCTTTACTTATATTCCATGGAATAATCGTAGATTAAATATAGGAAATGGGGAAACTTTTCTTGCCCTCCTGCATAAACTTTTCGAGTTCATCGATCGATGTAATCTAAACCGACCATTGATTGATCCTGGCAATGGTAACAACGATCAAACACTCCTTCCCCGTTGGCTACTCCACCTTCAGCTTGTCGACACCGTGATGCCGATCGATATTTTGCTCTTCAATCATTGGTTACAGCAGGGCACGCACGTGATTGGCCGCACGTGTTGACAGCATTGTATAGGACCTTGTGGCGTCGGGCGAACGACTCCTTTTGGCGCTCCATATTGGCAAGCATGCTAAAAACTGTTGTGCAATGCTACAGCAGAAACCGACAGTTAGGCCACTGCAAGCCTGTCTGAGCCTTTTTAACATGTGCCAATAGATTTGCTTCTGCAAAATAACATAGTTTTTCTCGCAAAAACCAAAACGGTTTCATATTATGGCACTCCTCCCCTTACCCTGTATGTGCCATTCTTGTGATGTTTCCATTTGTCTCACAGATTGCACCCCGCGCAGGCTGTTCGGAGTCGAGTCAATGTAGTCTTTCGACTGCAGGCTGAGGACTTGGAGAACCGGTGGGTGGAGGGTGCCGAAGCTTTGGGCCTTCAGAATGTTCGGGGTCACAGAACCGTTGGTGGCCTAAGAATTTCCCTCTATAACGCCCACACCATGGAGGATGCTCATATAATGGCCCAGTATATGCTGGATTTCCGCCAACGATATACAGCAGGACAATCCTCAAAGCAATTTATGCAACCAGAATGTTAAAACCTTAAATAAACTTGATTCTGTCCGACGGGAAACTTCCCTTTGCTTTCTTCTGCCCGGTCCCTAACCTTCCTCACTTTAGATTAGATCATCCACTGTATGATAACTTCGCCTATACCAAATTCAACCACTATATCCTTCTGTCTCCGAAAACCTCTTTGTCATCTTTTATTTGAAAAACGTTCAGGTCCTCGGTGAATACTTTCCCTCAGCCAATTCAGTCACCGAGTTCCGGTTGCAGATTAAGTGTAGTTAGGTTGAGATCAAATGGGATTCTTTGCTGTGGGATGCACGGTAACATTTGGGTTATTGAAAACAAGCGAAAGTGTAAAGCATATTATCGGTAGCATGTTTTATTTCTACAGCGCACTGTACTTAAACATACGACACGCGTCATCTGATTCTGGCTGACTGTTATGATTAGCGTCAAACAGCTGTCAGGGCAAACCGTACAAATTATAAGGAAACACCATGAACAAGAAAAACTAGGACCCAGCTGTCTCGAACATAACTAAAAATAAGAGTGGGATGCTCAACTTAGAATAAGGCGATGATAGGTAAGTCCATAACCGGAAAATTTACCCTCACCCTAATCCTAAACATAATTTCCCCGGAATTTAGCGCAAAGCCACATCTATAAATTGGTAAGATGAAAAAGCTCATTAAATTGGTCTCACATGAGCTCAATGAAGGTCTACTCTAAGCAATGCACGTTCACTTGGGAAGTATGATACCTGCAGAAACTCAATATCACGAGATACGAAATTTTACAACATCCTCCATATTCGCCCGCTCTTTCACGCACTGACGATCATTTTTGTCAACCATTTGAGCACTTTTTAACCAAAAAATACTTTAAAAAACAAAATTGAGGTAAAAGCTGGATTCGAAGCCTGTGTATTTTTACCGATCGGGCATATATAATCTTGTTCATGGATTATGGAAAAACATGGGTGTACAGGCCACGTTTAACATATGTAACATTACATTTTTTTAAAGAATAAATCGGCCACTATTTTCCAAACAACCTAATGGTAGGGAATCACATTCCAATGTTTAAGTTATCAATCAGCCAGGAATGCCCTCAAGCACAGATGTGGATACTCGCGAGGCTAATTGGGCCATTCAATTATCTAGTTACTCGACTTCAAACGCGTTGCGCGCTAATTTCACCTGCAAAGACAGCGATACCGAAGTGGCGAGTTCTGGCTTACTGGCCGCCAGAGCTTTCAGCCCCAGTCGGATAGGTCATTCAAACTTTAGAGTCTAGCCCCCTAACTACCTGAGGGCCGGACTACTGCTCAGTCGGTTGAGATCCCGATCAAAGCCGTGGGGTGCGCCAGCATCCGGCGTAGGCATCAGTGGTGGACGACAGCGGATAGGACAGAACCAGTCATTCCGGTGTCTCCGGTTCGAGGTCGTTCAGACTCCCGCTGACGTGCGTTGACTACGGCGACATGATGGTGACAAACAGTACTGGGCGAGGTTCTGATACGCAAGTCCACTGGGATTAGGGAGAGGTTTAGGGTCAATTAAGGGTCACATTTAAGTTTGAGATTAATGCCGGAGGTGGGGTTGAGATTATGCCCAGGATAAGAGTTAATATTATTTTCGTGTTAGCTGTAGGGTTTCGGTTTGGGGTAGAGCTAACATTAAGATAAGGGTAAAAATTTAGTTTTATATTAGGTTTCCTGTTATCGTTAAGACACGGGAATTCTAACCCTCACTTAAATTTGCCGTAAGGCCACCTTTTTAAGCGGGCGAGGCGGCTGCCATTCCCACGTGCTGTTTACGTGACCATACTCAAAACGTTTATTGTCAAGTGTGCATAGCCTTCCTCTACTTCCTTAATCATTTAGGCTCTTACTGCCACTGAGAACTCTCCAATAACTTGTAGACTCTTCTCTTCTCTCTCTGATGCTATCAGTGACTGCTCGGGAGGCATTGTGACCGAGTTTGATCTTATGGAAGTAAAGCAAACGCATTCCTCATTTTTTTCATTTGTAGAACTGTACTGTAAATGAACTTATTTGGGATGCATTAAACACCACCCATCAATAATAAAGCATATACAAAAAACCTCCGAAAAGGAGCAAGTTTTTTTTCCAATTTTTATTAAAGGGTCGGAAAATCTTGGCCAGTATTTTCCTAACAACCGAATACTATTGACGACACTGCTCGATGCTTAACTGCAGTTGCATGTCGAGAGTCAGAAAAAAACCTTTGAACAGAGTGCTCCAAGAGACGGTGGCACTGCCCTCTTCGGCCTTACAATTGGGATGGATAAACGAAAGACCACGTTCACGCAACGATGCCACACCTCGGGAAAAGAGCGATTAGAAAAAAAATTGGTAATATAGGACGCAAATGTCGATACGAGTGCCAGTAAGTAATTGAGAATAAGCAGACGTGATCACTTAGACAGGAAATTGGTCCACCTGACGTTTTGGATTCCAGCTTAAACCCATCTTCAGAGACAGCATCAGATACGGGTCGAATGGTGTCTGGGAAGAGGAATTTGAGCTGGAATCCAAAACGTCAGGGGAATAAATTTCCTATCCAAGCGATCGCGTCAACACCTTCTTAGGAAACTCCGTTGCCTGACGTTTCAGCTGCTGTTGCAGAGGGTGCAAAAGAAATATCTACCGGGCGCACTAGGCTGCTTTTTCACAGTTGGCGTGATAATGCTCTGTCACCCAACATTCAAGTCGATGAATGGCGTGATTTTGGGTTTAGGATAATAATTATTTGTCAAAGTGGCCCACTTTGATCTCTCACTGGAAAGCCGTATTAGGTAAGGATATGTTATGTAACCGTAGTACCCAAAAGGTTAGTACTGAAGCCTGCCTTACGGGAATTGTGGTAGTGGGGAGCATGGAGATGGAGCCTTACAGTGCGGTACTAGGAAAATTGGATAAACCAATGTGCCATCACTGTCGACTGGATGTGAATTCAGGTTCCAAGGGAATAAGCAGCCAATTGGGGTGAAACAACAGGCAGTGATAGCAAGTGGCAGATGACACATTTAGGCTGAAGCAAATCTCTGAATATGGCGGTATCAGTGGGCTAGGTAACACATAACGGGTGACGTCCTATGAAGAAGATGTACACCAAATACACCAAATAAGGCCTACTGAAACAAATATAGTAGTTTTTATGGATATAAAATATAATCTGGTTACGTAATGTATCCTTTAAAGTGTATTTATTCGTACATTCTCTGCGCAAACGTAAAACTGTGACGTATAGGCCTATGCCTCAGAAGTGCCCCCCACCTGCCTGCACAAACAGTAATTATGGGTTTGCACTGACTCAGCGCTGTCCACTGAACCCGCGCTGTGATGCAGTATGATCCCACTGCGGTATTGCGCATCTGAAAATCAGCTCACTTTAGGAGCTATCCCTGGCCCTCAAATGTTGCAGGCTGCGGTCAATGTTGTGATGACTGCAGATTGCAGGTCATGGAAAAACGTTCTGCGGCTGGTGATATGTCTTCGATGGGTCATCCAGTATCACTTACGCAACTTGGACGTATACTGGCTGACTGATGACGGATAATAAGCTAGAAATGGCCATTCCGGTTTCGTCTTTGGTGGTAATCCATCATGTGCATACTTCAATGTTACGTTGACGATTAGCTTCCATAAAATGAGCTGGAAAATCACCCCTCACTCTAACGACATCAAGTAGGGAGTAAGTTCACAAGGAGACCCATTTATTCCCCAGGTACAGCCTGCCTCGTGTAAACGATTAGAAGAGTCTTGCAAGGACAGTCTTTTTGTCAACAATGAAGTAAAATATCTATCCTTAGAACAATTTCACATTGATTGCCCTCCCAACTCCCAGCACAGGTTCTAGCCAAGTGTCCAGACACGCGTTTCGCTGATGTTGTGGCTAGGGGCTCAGCTCATCAATACGGTCTCCAGCGTGCCCCATTTACTGTACAGTAGACGTGCTTCACATAAAATGTTAATTATAATACCGAAATGCGTTTACGATTAGCAGTGATTATTTACGCAGATTCGTAAAATTAATTATCATGTAGCACATTCCCTCAGACAGGCCAGGATTCCAGCTGTTTTAAAACTAGTTACCCAAGTATTATGATTTTTTTTCACATAGATTTTCGATACCATTATAAATGCAAGTCTACATGATAGAAAACGTAATCTTTTATATATTTATAATGCAGCAAATTACGCCTTCTTCAAACTTTGTACTTAAAAACAGGGAATTTTTAGCTTTTAAAAATAGTTAAAAAATGAATTTTTTTTATTGCAACGTGAAATTTTTACTCATAAAGAATCGAATCTTTCCTTTTATTAATGCTGCTTGTCGAGTGCGCAATATGGTTAAAATCTACTGCAAAATCCTATGAGCCCAGTACACCACATCTTAATATCCCACAGAAACGAGTGCGTTACTTTACCCTCAACATATACGGCTTGTAGATTGGAAATCCTGAATGAAAGGGTAACACCAGGTCGGGTTCAAAAACTCAACTGCAATCGAAATTGGTAACGGTAGGTTATGTTAAGCACCAAGGACACCAGAAACCCCAGGATTGTTAACTATGGGAAGGGTGGTTGAGGCATTACAACGGGTAATATATAGCATCGAGTCCATACTTGTTTAATCGGTTTGTTGCTTTTAAAACTGCATATACCAGCTTATTTTAACTCATCTCATTGACCCCCCCTCCAAAAAAAAACGTTATTCTTTACTTAACGGCGATGAAGCGTCGGCGACACACTTGGTCAGACGGGTTCTTTATCTGGTTTCCATCCTGTACATGTTAATCGTACAATGCATGCTTTATGGTTCTATGGTATTTTGGACATCCATTTAATTCATTTTACGTTCAAGGTTAATAGGCATTAAGCATATTTGGCTGTTGTCTACAAGTGACTTTATGCATACAAACAAATTGACAGAGATTCGTTAAGCTTTCCTTGGAATGCTTCTCGTTTATGATATCTTTTCTACATGGTGGCGCACCAGCCAAGCTTGGGTGACATAACTAACGGGATTTCTGTTGTTCTTGGTGGCGTACAAAGTCAACGGTTACCTCGAATTGTTTAAACCGTAGGATAATCTAATATCAACAATTTATTTAAAGAAGATTTAATTTGCTACCGAAATAAGTATAAGATTGAATATCTCTTTTCATGTTTTCTATTAAATATATGTTAATCCAAATGGACCTCGAAAATAAATGTGAAAATATCATTCTACTTAAGTAACCATTTTCACACAGTGTAGTTTTTACAAACGACCGGAAAGAATCTCGTTCAAAATCAGGCATCATTTCCTGAGATAGCACTAATTACGATTTACAGGTTAGTTTCTTATATCGCCAGTGACTAATATTCCGCCAAAGCATGTACCATAAGAGCAGGTTCCGGTAGGCAAAGTACTCAATGGATCAATTATCGGCAAAATAAAGAAATAGATGGATAATAAAACCCTTTAGAACGTTGCAAAATGGAGGAAAAATCGATTCTTTTCTCATTACGTGTAAGGCAACCACATGATCAAAAGGATCTCGTATTGGAGATTTCCATAGGTTTCGCGTTAGTTGGGTGTTACCTAAGACGTTTTGCCCCTTGAACGGGTTACTTGGTAGATGCACTGGAGCAACACGCGGACGAGGTCAAGGCATAGCAGGTGTTGTGCGGATTGACCTCCAATAACAAATACCAAACATTGGGAGGGGGGCGTATGTGCAGACTCACGCCGCTCTTGCCATCTATGGAAATCCCACGCCTGTTGGATCTGATTCAGGTGCGGTGGCACTTTGATCGAAGTCTCCAGCTGCGCCAGCCACCCTCGCCTCCGGGCTTCTTGACTATGTCTTGACACCGGGCACAGGCGGATGAGAGAAGTGAGAGCGCAGTAGCTGCAGCACATGTTTAGAATTTTGAGGTAGCAGGAAGTGAAAGCTTTTTAACTGTGTCTACATAGTGCAAACAGCTGTCTTCCGGCAAAAAGTTGATTTAAAAAACGCTTTGCGTCAACAATCATTCGCCTGAGATCCATCGATATCCTTATCGTCCGACCAGAAAACATTTCTGCAAAACGGTCATTCTTTCGCGAAAGACTTCCGTGGAAATCTTGGCTTAGGCTACGCAACCTGCTTGTTCAAAACACTGCATCAAACTGTTCGTCGAATTAGCGGAGTGTCATCTATAAAAGACTGAGACAATCATTTCTACACTGCTTGATGTTCTGCTTGTCAGTTTATCCAAAATAGGCTTACCTGAAAACGTTCAGGAGGCCTGTCCTCTTTGCAATATTTCGACAAACTTAACATAAGCATAGCCCTTGTCTACAATTTTGCCGTAGAAAAAGCCTAGTTTTCCTACAGATTCTTTCTTTTTCGTAAATTCACGGCATGACAGATATGTGCAGCTACCCAAACTTTCACGTCAGAGCCCGGGCTCGAACTCCCGACCCTCGACACTTTAGACCTGCACACTCATTACTCGGCCACCACATCACGACGACGAGCGATATCGAAAACTTTAATTGAATGTATGGGCGTACCACATGCCGATAGAATTTGTAGTGGATGCCAGGGGTTGGCCGGCAAGATCAATCATCTCGAGGAAGAGATTGAAAAGATGAAAATCCTGTTACAGTCTAGGTTATGCACAGTCGACGATAAGAATGAAGCTATTGGACGGATAACTAGAAGTAGGGCAAAAGGATATCACACAAATGGTACGCCAGCAACACTTGCAGAAGCTGCTACGACAGCCCTAGAACAAACCGTAAAAATGCACGACGAAAACAACCAGCGAGAGAACTCCGAAAAACAAGAAAAAAGTAAATCTGTCAGTAAAAAGGCCGAGATTAATAGACCAGGGCTTCCGTGTCATATCTCCGCCAAACCCGAACCAGAAAAGATGACGAGCGTGCCGCCTATCACGTTAGAAGCCATGGACCCTAAAACTATAAATAAACCGCAAACAAATTTCCAGCTTTTTTAACCAAGTACGAGCAGTGCTATCGATTCCCCCACCAGAACTACTGATAACGATACATCAAGGAGGGAAAAAAAGCATTTGCGGTGTCCCATCAAACCCACTGAACGCAGAAGCCGACGGAAATCTGAGCGATCATAATCTTATTCCCGAAAATTAGACACAACCACAGAGGCCTCGAGTGGATCGCAGGAAAAGCATAGTTATCAAAGGCATGCCTGAATATATATCTGACACCCCAAAGCAAGAATACACGATGATATGGAGCTATTCCGGAGCTATTTTGAAAGTCTCTTAAAGGAGGACGAGAGGGTCACCGTTCGAAAAGCTTTCAGAATGGGTCAATTAAGAGACTCAGATGATGAGTCCAGCCAACCCAGACCACTGAAGCTTATCCTACAGAATGAGTTAGAAGCCCAGCTTTTGCTAAGCAGGAAACATAAGCTTCGAAGCTCTCATCCAATGTTTTTTTTTCAGCCGGAATTTTCACCTGCGGAGAGGGAGAAATGGAGAGGGCTCAAAGTAGAACTCCTCAAACGATCCAGACTAGGGCGAAAGAAATCTCAAAATCTGGAATGGAGAAACTATACACGCCCAGAGGTCATTCCTCTGGAGAAAGCCCATGACACTGCGTATGTAGGGCAGTCAGATCACAATAAAATACCACTCAGTGCAACAAATTTCAGTAAACAAATCGATCTGCAGTTCGATCCAAAAGCAGTAGCCTCCTTTTCAGACAGAAGACGGCGTAAGATACACGACCATTCTAACAATCCCGAACCAAATATTGTTCGAGAATCTGTCCAGCCAAAGTTCCGCTTTCTTTATACAAACGCACAGAGTTTGTTACAGGAACTAGATGAACTGAAAGTATGGATATCCGATGTGCATCCGGATATCATTTCTATTACAGAATCTTGGTTGCAGGCAGAAATATTGGATAGCGAAGTTTTCATCGATGGATATCAACTCTTCCTTCGAGACAGACTGCACAAAAAAGATGGGGGGGGATAGAAGTCTACGTCACTAGAGCAATCATATCATCTGAACGCAGAACTGCTTGCCCTTACGATTGCAAAGCAGTTTGGATAAAACTAAAGAGGCATGAAGAACAAAATCGGAATTTCTTGACTCTTTACAGACCACCAAATCAAACTCCGGAAATTGACGAGATAATGTTCGTAGTACTTAAAGATGCAGCTCAGGCTCAAGACACAGTTATCGCCGGAGATTTTAAGGCACCATTGATTTACTAGAACACCTTATCCGTAAAAGGTTCGCGGTATTCCTTTAGCTCCAACTTATTAAAACTCACGGAGAATCTCTTTCTCGTCCAAACTTTAGGTTTCCAACGAGAGTTAAGGAGGCTTAAATGGCAAATTGCCTATATCTCGTTCTAACAAAGGACCCAATTGGTGTGGATGAATGAAGGTCACTCGCGCCGCTTGGTAAAAGTGACCAAGTCATGCTGCTGTGGGAATATTGTTTGCACACCAAGCAAACGGAAACTCCTGATGTTCGGTTAAATTACTGGCGCGCAAATTTCTCCGCGATGAGAGATGACTTATCTGCACTGAATTGGCAAAATACTATGACCGGAAATCCGGACGCAGATTGGATCACTCTCAGGGGCGTTATCAACGACGCTATGCGCCGTAACTGCCCTATTAAAAAGTAAAAAAGGCAAACCGCCCTGTTTGGTTAACGCGAGATCTGAAAAGACAATTGAACCGAAAGAATAAACCTTGGCGAAGATATGTAGCAACAAATCAACCTATGCATTACGAAGAATTTCGCCGAAAGCGGAATGAAATAAGGTTACTTACCCGCAGATCACGGAAGGAGTATGAGGCTGTAATTATAGAACGGGCCATCGATAAGCCAAAAATACATTTTAGCTACATCAATAGTCGGTTGAAGAAGAAGAAGAAGAAGGAGATGGTGGCAAGGTTGAAAGGTGAAAACAACGAAGATATTAATGAAAATCAAGATAAGGCAGAACACTTTAGTCGATTTTTCGCATCTGTCTTTACAGATGAAGCAGATTTTAACCAAGCAGACTTTTATACAAGTAGTAACGACACAGTCATTTAGGACCTCGAATTCACAGAAGATGTGAAGAAGGAGCTTCTTGCACTTAACGACACCAAGTCTCCGGGTCCTGATCAAATACCAGCGAAGTACTGAAGGAGCTTACTAGCGAACTCTCTAAACCACTCTCGTGCATTTAAAGTCGTCCTTAGATCGAGGCATCCTCCCCTCTGATTGGAAATCAGCAGATTCACAAGGGTGGATCCTGAACCAGCGCTAAAAACTATCGACCGGTGAGCCTCACATGAATTTGTTGCAAAGTGATGGAAAGGTTCATCAAAAAAGCCAGCATGAAGTTTCTCGAAAAATACTTCCTGAGTATGTCCAACATGGATTTCGACGAAATCACTCCTGTTTGACCAATACGCTTTATTCAATGTTACGGTGGTCCAGGTCATTAGATGAGGACACCAGGGTTGATGTAGTCTACATCGACTTCAAGAAAGCTCTTGATAGTGTTCCTCACCGCAGGTTACTCTACAAAGTCCGAGAATCCGGAATAAGGGGAATTTACGCAATTTGATAGAAAACTTATTGATAGGCCGATCACAGGCCGTGTGCATTGGTAATGCGAAATCAATTTCAGTGCTGGTCGTGAGTGGTGTACCTCAGGGCTCCGTTCTTGGACCATTTCTATTCTTAATATATGTCAATGATTGTATGAATGAATTGAACAGTACGGGAATCATGTTTGCAGACGAAATCAAGATATGGCAACCAATCCGATGCAGTACTGATCAACAGACTTTACAAGAAGGACTCAAACGCCTATCTGAATGGCCTGAGTAATGGCAGATGGAGTTCAACTTTGAGAAATGTGTCGTTCTTGGGCTAAAAACAAAGAAGGCAATCGCGATGGGCGACTGCCATTAATACGTTCTTGACGGAAGGTGTGTGTCAAATATATCCGAACAAAAGGACTTGAGAATCACCGTCTTGTCTTCCCACAAGCCCTCTACTCAATGTGTTAGGGCGGCCAAAAAGGCGTCAAATGTCCTGTTTGCCATTAAAAGAACTTTCGTAGACATCGATAAGAACATATTTGGAAAAATATACGGGTCCTTTATTCGTTCACATCTGGAATATGGAGTCCAGGCATGGCAACCGTGGCTGAAAAAAGATTAAAAATTGCTGTAAAGGGTCCAAAGGAGGGCAAAAAAAGTCATGAAGGGTCTAACGCTTTTATTATACAAATGCAGACTTGACGCTCTTAACCTTTTCCCTCTTGAGTACAGGCAGATTCGAGGCGATATCATACAGACATACCGGCTTGTAAGGAATCAGGACTGTGCTCTACACTTGGATTACTTTTTTTTCATTTGCCACAGCAAATAACCTGCGTGGGGATTCTCTGAAACTTCAAGGAACCTTATCCCACCTCGATGTTCGTCGCCACTAATTTTCACAGCGAGTTGTCGGTGCCTGGAACGGACTCCCAGAGGACGTCATAAGGGCGGACAAGACAGACACATTCAAACATAAACTGGATTTATATGTGCTTGAAAAATACCGTCCATTCTTCCAAGAAGGCACTGCTACAGATAATGGGGATATAGGTAATCTTCGATCCTTCAGGATGACTGCGCCTAGATCCCAGTGTAACAGAACAATTTTCTTCCTATGTAGCTATGTTACTCACAACTGGAATAACTGGAATATCTTCGATGTTCCTTATCCCACCTGGATGTTTTTCGCCATTCGTTTTCGTAGCAAATTTTCGGTACCTGGGACGGAATCAAAGACGACGTCTTACGGGCGGACACGACATATACAAACAAACATAAACTGGATTTATATTCGCTTAACAAATACCGTTCATTCTACAGGAAGGCACTACAACATCATAGCAAAGTTGTGCATATACATGTAGATAATGGTGGTTAACTGTGCCTAGATCCCACTGTTAGAAAACATTTTTTCTTTCGATGCAGATATGTTAATCGCGTATGTATAGTAACAATATGTATTTTAACTGCAATATCTTCGATGAGCCTTATCTAACCTGGATGTTCGTCACCCTTCGTTTTCACAGCGAGTTTAAAGTGCCTGGATCGAACTGCCAGAAGACGTCATACGGGCGGACATGACTGCCACACTCTAACATTAACTTTATTTATATTCGCTTGACAATTATCGTTCCTTCTTACAGTAAGGAACTGCTACATCATACAAAAGCTTTGCACATACATACAGATAACGGTGATATCTAGTATTTGACATAATATATCATCGAAACCGTGCCAAGACTCGACTGATAAAAACAATTTCCTTCTACTTGAATATGATATTCACTACTTTGCAATGACGTGTACTTCGAATGCAATTTTTCAGTTAAATTTTTTTATTAATAGGATCATGAAAGGCAATGCCTATTACCCTTAAATATAGTGAACTATACTAAACTATCACTCAAAACTCACCCATGCGCAAGTCGACGTCCCTGCACAACCCTGCTCTGGAGCATGTGGTGAACATCGTTGGACTACGAAGTTCGAACTGTCGTTACCTAAGGTATAATTAATCTTGATGTTGGTATGGCTTGTCGACGTGAGGCTGTCCGAATCCATTTCATAGCCGGTCCTATGCCTTCATCCTTCAGCACGGGTACTGACATTTGTGTCTTGCTTTGCTAATGAGTTTTTTTGATTTTGTTTGGGAATCCAAGCGGCCCAAAAAGAGCCTTTCAAAGATTGGTTCTCAATCACACACTCTCGCTGTACCATAAACAGACCTTTACGACCACTTTCTGCTGTTGCCCATAGCACTACACTTGGTTGTGAAACCGGCCTGTTTGGACTGATCATTTGTATATGTTACGCAATTCTTCTAAGCAGCTTTATGTTCTCCCCTCAGGATTCGATCATGTTTTTATCATGACACAACTGTTATAAGCTAAAGGCTCTTTTCTTACAACGCCCGCACATGCATAATTGGTGTACAGTTTAACGACTCTCTTCAGCGCTCTTATAGCTGGAAAACTATCCGGACTTAATTATTTACTCGAGTGTATGTGTTTGTGGTCCTCAGCTGGATGTTGTGCCACCCCAGAAGGTAGCGCGAAGCCATCTCTATTATGGAGGTTGACGGCAACTCAAAAACAAACAGCCGATGACAGCGTTCAAATAACACGCTTTCAAAAGAGCATAGCTTTTATAAAGCGAAGCTGGAAAATGAAGGGTGTGCAACAAAGAATGAGAGAAAGGATGCAGGTAGCTCTAAATACCTTGACAGGAACGTAAACAAAGGCAATTTTTCTGTCCACCAGGACTATTTTCACCGTCTTCTCCTAGCACTGCGTAATTTTTTAACCACTTTGCCCACAGTGTTAAGTCCAGGAAGAAGAACATTCTTGCAACCGGCCTCTTTTCATCCTCAATCAAGGCATCAAGTTTACCATAGCCGGTCAGAATCATTGTGCCCAAAAGCAACGTCAGTGTCCTAAACGACCCGCCTGAAATCGAAGATGATTCCCACTCTTAATGACAGGCTGACTTCCGTGAAAGGTCGCTACCACCGTACTTTTACTTGGTTTATCTCTAACAGGCCGAAAAGACTGCTGGACAACAACCCACATCGGCACTTAGGAGATGCTGTTGGTTGCTTACGTGACATTAAGATTGCCATATCCCTGGTACTAGAAATCGGGCCTCTTTCAGTATGAAACAACGAATGTCATCAGGTAAAACTACAGCCGAAGCAGGGTTTACAGCCTCGAGGACCCATGAACTGCGCATACTGGGACTGAGAGGGTTTGATCCTTTACAAACTTCTGGAACAAAACCAACCCTTTGACTGAAACCTCGACGCATTCCAACTTTCTCACTGTATTGAAACCATTCAACAAAAACGACTCCACTGTCAAAGCCAACTGAAAAAGGCTCATTCGAGAGTTAAGCTAGATTTCTCTCACATCCACCCCACAATCCCAACCTCACTCCATCAAATTATCATCGCTTTCTGTCGTTTTCAAAACCAATTGGTAACCTTTCACTCGAAAACGCTGAAGAGCTTAAAAACATGTTGCAACCTTAAATTAATAAATGGCAAATGCTCCAGGGGGTGACGATCGGGTATCTGGCTGACACATCCAGATCTTTATTTCTATGAAATACCTACTTATTTCATTTGGGTAGGCCTAATTTAATACCCTATGAGGTGAGTTCGGCGTGTGGCTAAGCTTACAGAGGGAGGTATGCTTAGGAGGTTAGGGGCTCACAGTCAGGGCTAATCTTGAGGCATAGGTTAAGGCCTAGGAGTGAGGCTATCAACGTTGTCAACCATTGTTACATCTTCAGTCGTGGCCATCACGATGGTCAGGTTTATTCAGTCCCAAATCATAGTGCACTATGCTACAGAAAGCTTTGCTTAAGTACGAATTTGTGTCAGTGAGTGCTTGTTAGAGCAACTAGGTGGACCTGTCAAAAGTATTAGCAAAACGTATTAAGTAGTAGTTAAATTAAATTTAATATTAATTCTTCACACTTTGTACCTCATCACGCATCACGGGATTGGATCCGTTCAAAGGGAATATCTAACGAATGCCATCTGTTATTTTTTCCGCGCGTTTAAATTGCATGCTTATGTTTTTACGATTTATTGATGTTATTCGTTTTCTTATCCTTACCCAAATAGCTATCTGTCAGTTTTGTTTACATTACTCATAAAGACGCCTACTACCACCCCCTGTTTTCGTAGTGGGGCCACATATCCGATCGTCACCGCTACAGAAAAATAACAGCAGTCACCTGCGGTTGTGCAGAAAAAGATAGTTTCATATAAGATGCGACATCTATTCAAAATAAGGACAATTGCCAGGCAAAAGTGTATTTGAATGGAACCGAAACTTATTAATCTTATCTGGTCTGTATCCACGCCCGTCATGCTTCAGCGTAGAGCTTGAATACGGACGATTAGACATCAGGTTGTAGCAGTGCCACTATCAAGTAAGAATGATTACTTAAGAGCGGCTGTGATATTGGTTAGCTAGCGGCACACTTTCATATCAATTCAGATACACTAAGATGTGGGCTTTTGAATGCACGTCTGCAACAACTTGAACATGGCTACTTAATTATTATATATTGTTTTCCATTGAATTTCGATGCCTTTGTTATCCCAAACTTATTTCATTGAAAACCAAAGCAAAGTTATTCTTTATTGTAATTATTTTATGCTAAGTAGATCTTAAAAATTTTGTGCTCAAACAAAGGCCACTTTACGGTGTTAAAAACGTTTCCAATTATAAATTATTTTAAAATCGCACAGCGTGTTGTCCAATGGCGTTGTATCTGTTCGTATGTTCATGCTCTTCATTAATTAAAGAATATATTCCACGTGCATTAAAAATCGTATGAGCACTTTATTATATCTTATGAACTGCATAAGGGGATATTTGCGACTAATTACACGAAAAGCCTACTGCTTCTTGACTGAAAGTTCTATAGGCAAATGCAGCGGAATATCGTCCTTCACATTATTCAAAAAATCGGAAAGCTTTCTCAAAATTAAAATATAAATTTCCTGTGAGTAAATTTGCTACCAAAATAGCAAAAGAAAGTAACTTGTTGCCTGCGTTTTCTTAAAAAAATATGTCGGAATTATAAGGCTACCGAAAATCAATATAAAAATGTCCATTACACAAGTAGTCAATTTTTAACCAGCATGGTTCCTGTAGGCCATCTAAAAGACGTGTGTTCAAAAGCCGGCAACCTTGCGTGCCTGAAATGTCTTGGGATTACGCTCTAAAATATAAACTATTACAATTCTACATTAGTAATCCTTTCGAAACGAAAATGCGTTTCAGAATTTCCTTTAACATTTCATGAGACGACTGTATGAGCTACCCTACCTCAGTTTCAGAAGTTCCATTTTAAATTTCATGGGATGACTGTATGAGCTAACCCATTTCAGTGTCGGACAAAAACCATCTCATGGTCGTCATGCTCTTCTCCTGATTTGTATTTCACGTGTCCACCAGAACCTATCAAGCCGACTGTTTAAAACAGGCCGTCTCAAAAGAGCCACGTTCTGTCTGCCTGAAATCACTCTCCACCCGGTCACTGGGGATAGGGCCGTTAAATCTGCCTAAAATTTCACGCTGAAAAGTACTCTGAACTTGGCGCAACTAACAGTCCGATTTAGCACATTCACACCCAGGTGGTGGCCAGACTTTCCAACTGCCTGTAGTTGAACTCCAAAGCACGCGATCAGCGAAGTCCGGGGGTTGTGACTAAATTGAAATGACGTGGCGGAGGCGGGTGGTGAACCATTTCTGCTCCCGATCTTTGCGTGACCGGTAGAGTGGCCAGGCATATAAAAAGACCTGGTAAATTAAAACACTCAACCAGTCGAGGCTTGGGGACGACTGAGAAGAGAAGGGCGAATGCTTAGACGGAAAGGTCGTTACCACCGTACTTTTACTTGGCTTATCTCTAACAGACTGAAAAGACTGCTGGACAACAACCCACATCGGTAAGATTTGAAATTTACATTCCTTGCTCTTATTCTCTCTCTCTCTCTCTCTCTCTCTTTTCACTGCCTCAATTAAATACTTGTTTGTGCCACTAAGCATCTGTACACTTCACTTAAAATGGAGAATTGTGTGAAGGACGCATCTTGCAGATCAATGATTTTAATATGAGCGTGCATCACAGCTTATTAATCATACCAGGAAATGACATTCATCATTCAAGCAAAGGTTTTCAATGCAGCTTATTCTGTTACCAATAAAATGAATAGTTTGTACTCCGAAATTCGGCCTCCAACCGGTCCAACTCGCCGACAGTTATGAACATTATGAAGGCCTTCATTGCTCTCCAGCATGCTGGAGGCATCGTCACGTTGCAAGCACATGCGAATTTATTTTCAAGTAGAACATTACACCTCGCCTCATGTATGCGTGGTCACCTGCTTCATAATCTTTTAAAGACACTGGAAGCTCAGAAATGCAAAAATATACTGGGGATCACTTCGTGGAACACAACGAACCACTAGAAGACGTTGCCACAACACTCAAAAGCCTTTGTTTTCCAGAAGCTAGAACTGAGGCCTAATTGGTTTGAGAGGATATGCTTTTTATTATGGTATTTTAAGGGGTATTTTGTATGTGCCAGAAGGTCCAATTAGAATTTTACTTAGCTGTTGCATATAATGCTTTTTTGTAACCTTTGACCAATTCCACTTTCTGTGGAAAACGGAATACGCATTGAAATCACTCCTCATTATTCACAGCGCAAAAATTCTTTTTTTCCTAAAATCTACGTGGTGGCACCTACTTTCCTTAGACATTCCTCGGAGGAATCTTATTATAAATAAAAAATTCAGCAAGGGGCAACGTCCTCACATCTGATTTCACTATTCTTAAATAATTTTTGGGACATGGCAGGATGATTAGCCATCGAATCGTGCTCTCAAAGATCTAACTTCTATTATGTTTGCAAGGCCAATCCGCAGCTCATTCTGAACTTCCATAAAATATGTCGATGCCAATTAATCAGTAGAACGCCAAATAAAAACGCTTGATCCATATCATAACTCGGTCGACCGTTTTATTTTGGGTACTGTTACTTGTTCGAAAACATTATGATCGACATTGGTAGCAGAGAAGTTAGACACCTCTGTCGTTGTAATCGAAGGATTAATTTTTCTGGCTAAAACATACTGCCAAACAAAACGTCTGCTTAATAGGCTAAAATGCTCAAAGATATGTTTCTATACACGGCACGTAGACTCATGTTAATTCCTTGATCGCAACATTTAAGGCTTTTCAGAAGGTATATTTTCTACCACCTACGATGATCCAACTCACGATAATAACGAGCACAGGGAATCAATTGTGCCTTGGGTCGAATTTATGAAAATTATGCTGTTTCGTGGCAAAGGCGCGTAGTAGCTTAAACAGAAAAATATGCGTGCGTGAAGATAATGCGTATGCCAGCCGTTTGCTAAAAGCATCGTTGTTCATGCCTACCAAGCATTCAACAAGCATTTTAATGTTTCACCCAGCCCACTTTACCATGACTGGCAGGTAGTCTAAGGACCGTGGTGACCTCAAAACGATACTTTAAACGTGCAAAATAAATCGCGATTTCATGGACCAGCATTAAGGACAGAAGTATTTCCTGGAAAAAACAAAAAGAGAGTTACTAAAGGCCAATATTTACAGTACAAATGAATATCTTATGCTCAGACCTCCCTGAACGATGAAACTGACGCTATTTTCAGAATCTAGTCAACATCCCAAGTCCTTATGACAGGGCAAATAAAGTAACTTCAGTCTAGCTCCATTAATGAATTTATCGCAATTCAAATTGGGCTATTTTCACTGCTTTTAATCCCAGAGGCGAGAGAAGGAAGTAAGACCTCCAACAAGAATGCTTGAATTTATGTGAGGTTACAGAATATCACGTGGCCCAATGACGGGAAACTCGCGAGGATGATAACAACTCACACGGAAGACTGCCCATCCGACCAGTAGGCCCAACATAGACGCGGGCTCCAACAGCAGTGTCTGTGTAAACAGACAGTGTTTGGAAAATATATATATTTTCCCTTGATCATGAAGTCGAGCTTAAGCCCGAAATGTCAGGTGGCCCGAATCGGAGGGTCGATTGGTGCATGGGAGAGGCAAGAGAAAATGAGACCGATATTGGAGAGTCAACCGGGTCAACCAAAGCCCCACTTTACTAAAGCTGGTGCGTTGTGACCCATCAATACACGTTCAGAGTCATGGCTGCCAACTGAAGGGAAAAATCAGTGCTCACGTTTAGTACTTTGAGTGTCTGTAGAACTGAGATTCAGACTGCAAGTGCTCATTTCTTATACAGTCATGATATCCCTCTCATGTACGTGAGATATTTACCGCCATGGCGAAGGCCTGGCACATGCTATGGGGATAAGGTCGCATGTGGCACGCGTAGACAGCCTGTTTAGCGTTTTCAGCTTTTGCTTCCAACTTCACCTCCAGGCGTCTTGACATTGTCCTGCCATTGGGAAAAGCTGTTGAAGGAGAGAAGTGTACGGTAGATGCTGCACCCTAACATAAACCACGGAAATGTTTATGGAAACTCTGAAATGTTTTTACATTTTCAAAAGGATTACATGTTTAACGTTCTAATATTAATTAGCATACGCCATAATCCCAAGATATTTCCTTCATGGTAGTGTTTCCGTATTTGAGAAGGCCTCTTTCGGCCGTCATGTAAAGGTACACTAAGTTGAAAATGACTATTTAATTAGAATGAATTTTGCCCATTGATTTGCGTAGCCATTATGTATTCAAATATATTTTACGGAAAAATAGGCAAACATTTGGAGGAAAATGACATCCCCTCCAGATTTTATACTTGAGGAATGCATACCTTTCGGATTTAAATAAGTTTATAATCGTAAGAATTTTCAAGACAGTGAAATGTCTGTTATGACTCGTCCTGGGCAGCTAGATCGACAGAGAACAAGTCCTCGTATCGTTTGTACCAGGAATCAAAGGTGATATTGGCTTGCGGGTCATATAGGAATTCAGTAATACTGCCGGCAATGGGGATTGACAGATTGTGAACCACCAGCGGCGCTCGATTGGCCCCTAGATGAGTTGGATAGCTTAACGGTGAGGGCCTCCATTAGCTTCAAATGCTGCTGCCACATCTGCTTGAAGTCAGCATCCTCGTCAGCTATCGTAAGTGAGAAACTGCGTCGCCAAATTGCTATGACCCGGCCTGGTACTTGAATGACGCACGAAGCGTATGCTTCATCAGCGATTGTCCCAATCCCAACGTGGCAGAGCACTAGAACACGATCAGCTAGCGAAAGTGTATTCCAAGCAAAAGTGACATGAAAAGCTGCATGCATTTATAGCCTCCCGTCCAGCTAAGTTTTATTCTGTCAAATCAGCTTAAAGAGGAAGATAGATAGGAGCTGAGCAAATTCTCGCGGACATGGATTGATCAGATCTGACGAGAGCTCTGCGGCCACAGTCAATGCGGAACACTGTGGAGCATCGTTAGTGGCATGCAGCGTGAGAAACGCGCGCGCAGTTGCACTTCTTTGAGATGACTCATCGTTGGAATGGGCATTCCCATTAATATCCATTTATAAAGCATCAAATTTGTTAATTTTTCATTCTTCGAACCGCCGTACTTTGACGATGTCCCCCGTATGCTCCACAGCATGGTGGTCCAGAGACGGTGACTAACGTGTGATGGTAGACTTGCACAGCGTCTACCGCGCTCTCTCTCTTCCCTTACCCACCTTTACCCGTTGTCAAGATATAGTCACGAATAACAGCGGTGGGGTCAGGTGGCTGGCACGACCGGAGACACTCCCGACTGTGCCATTACGCCGGCATAAATGACAAGAGTGACCGCTGCGGTATGAGCCTGCACCTACGCGTACCACCTACGCGTACCACCACCTACGCGTACCACCACCTACGCGTACCACCACGCGTACCACCACCTACGCGTACCACCACGCGTACCACCTACGCGTACCACCACGCGTACCACCACCTACGCGTACCACCACGCGTACCACCACGCATTTTTAATGGGAGCTCAACCGAAATATCGCTTGCAGCAACAGTTTGTCCCCCGTTTTGGTCCAGCGCCTCTACCACGTGGTCTGTTTAGGGAGCCCGGCTTGTAAAAGAGGCAAGATAGCTGGCATGCATTGAAAAAATGTATGACCTCTTCCTTAGAGCTTAGCCGGAATGCATGCAACATATATACCCTGTGCAGCCGCGTGATGGAGTAGCAAACGATTGGCAAATCACGTGTGTCTGTGTTTTTAGCTAGTATCTGGGCTGTCGGTATGGGAAATAATTACATATTTATATACTGCTGGAGTTTAAATCCAAGGAGAGCACACAGGGAGAACCATTGATGAGCAGCAGCGTCATGCAGTGACACAAGATCAGTGAATCACGGGTGTCTGGACTTTTAGCTAGTACTTGTGCTATCAGTTGGGAAAATAATTACGTGGTTGCACTCAGGCCTGTGAAATCCTAGCTGCCGAGATAGCGGTTTCTCCTCCTCACCTCGTCAATCATTTACACGTATTTCCCTCCACCCCCGTTTCAGAGCAGACGTCGGAGCTAATTTTCGAAAGCTGGTTGACTTAGGGCAAGGACTGCACTGACCCTCATGCATCCTGCTGGCCTGGCCATTTCAGGGGCATCACATTACAATCTCGAGTCCTCCCTCTTCAGCCAGATGGGTGTGCTACAAAACTTCGCCCTGCACGAGGTGGAGGCGGAAGGAGCTTTCTCTCCTCCTCCTCCTCCTCCTCCTCCTTCCAGGACGACCCGGTTTCCATCCCGGGGGCGAGGTCCGATAGCCACCGCCCGTCTCGACGTCTGCACTGGCGGCTAATTCTCAATTACATTCAATTGGTCATCATCATGATACTCCTGATTTCCACGGCACTTTTGCTGTCCCAAACCATGGCCACTCAGGAGCATCTTTTGTTGCTGGAGACCAGGATGAATGCAAGCCTGACCCGGCGGAAAAATGCCTCGGGACGGTGGCTGGAACGGGAGCACTTTGAAGTGATTCTGCAAGCCATGCGACAGGGGCCCACCTGGCAGGTAGGTAGGGCCATACTGGGCCTCCATTTTCGCGGCACATCCCATGTGTTTGAATCTATCACAATGCGCTCAAAGTCAGGGATTGGAAGCTAGATAACTGACTAGGCAAACTGACCAGCGTGAGTAGGACTGTGTGTCTATGGACGGGCTGGGGGATTGAGACTCGGTCATGTGTGTGGCACGAGTAAATGGTATGTTTAACTTTGTCAACCACTACGTCTGACCCTGATTTTGGCCGTCATGACTCTCACTTGCTAGCGGGACCGGGTGGGTGTGAGAGCAAAGAATGCGATAGATGCTGTGCAAGCCATGGGGCTGCGCTTACGTCGCAAGGCACACGCTGAACATGGTAGAAATTTCGGATGAAAAAAGCCCCAAGCACAGTCGAAAATGAATGTGTCTGTTCTACGTATCGGGGACTATTGTAGGCATGCTTTTCTCGTTGCAAGCTGCATACAATTTGTCCACCGGCAGAGTTCCACCGTACTAAGTTATTTTTATGTCAACGGGCGCCATTTGAAGGCGGTTTTGAGATGATCAGCATATTTCTATAGCAGTGACCTGAATAAGCCAGCCTGCGATGCTATCATCCACTCGAAAATCAACATACTGCGTGCAATACACAAGATACAGTTCCGCCAGACTTTACAGTTTCGAACCTAGCTCAGGAAGCATTACTTGAAATTCTGAACTATCATCTCTCCTGGATAGGATTACTCAGGTGACGGGGAAATATCGATTATTATATAAAATAATTCAAAAATAGTAAGGAAGGAAGGCTATTCGGTCACGGGAATCCTGTGTAAGACAGTCTGAGTTTTCAAACTCTAACTGAAACCCATGGTCAGAGACAAGAGCAGCAATTCCAATTTGCCTGTCGGAGAGAGATCAGTATGAGCATACGACTTTTGGTTGCATGCAACGGGCATCAGCCCCGGTTGCCTTGTCAACACATAATCTCTTGCCTGCCTGTCAATTAATGGCACATCTGATTGTGATCATTGGCACCAAACGAAATGAACCACTAGGAAACCGTACATACTGAGGTTTCAGGACGGTGTGATTGGCTTTTAGAGCGTCTTGGCTTTTACCAAAGATTTATGCTTGGATGCTTAGTCTAGAGGTTACCACCAAACACGCAGCATCAGGTACCTTTCGAAGCCCGCAATTCCACAGCTTCAATTTACGTACTAAACACATCTGAGGAAGACATGGGAATTTAAAAAGTAGAAGTATTGACCAAAAGTTGCGAATCGTCGTCTGAAAATTAGAAATGTATTTGCATGGTCATGGGTCATAGTCGCATATCCACTCCCTTAATTATTTGGTTGTTACTAAAAGGCAGAGTGCTTATTGCAGACTTTCACAATGTATGCGTCTACTCAGCATAAACTTCATCGATTTCAGTGGACCTCAATAGCATCTGCATATTATTTTTAAAAATGGACACGTTAGTTGTAGAATTCCACAGTTTTATAGCCGTAGAATTATACGAAGTGCTTTCTAGGGGATATTTGGCCAGCGAACACTTTGTTTAGCAATAAGCTTTTGAATTGCTTTAAAAAGTGATAAGCAGCTGAAGTGTTTTTGTGCGTTGCAACGGGGATGAGAAATACTTTGCCCGTTAATTGAATCCGGATGTTTATTGTGGGGCTTTTGTTGCGGTGAATATATTTCTTCGCAGTGGTGGTTACACCATACTTCAGCTTATCCTCCGTTTGCGGGTTTTACTCATTCTTTTACCTTGATTGAAATATTTGATTATCATTAGAAGGTATCGTACCATATACATATTTTGCCGGGCGTCGCAAGCTGACTGAAAAATAGATGCTTCTTTAACGAAAAGAGGTCACAGATTGTTTTTGATTTTATCCAATTTGGAAGGAGCCCAATTGTCGTACTTGTTAATTTTTCAGGCTTAGGTTATACAACCAAGCATTTTTTGAATAAACGGAGGTTTTAGGTAGATTTTAACAATGTGAAAAATCTTGAAATTCCAGCACATGATAATGAGGGCTATGCACTTACCACCTGAGCTACGAAGTCCCGACCGCTAGCCATGAGGTTAATCAAATTTGGGTTAAATTACCCGCCATACCTAATTTGGCATGTGAAACCAAGTTTTGATAAAGTAAACGATCTAACCAGACTCAATTTCATAAACAATCAAACAATTTCGCTTTTAGATCAATAAGATTATTACAATTTTGATTCAGAAAACCCCTACATATATATTAGCATTTTCGCCAAGCTTTTTAATCCGAGGTTGCAGTCAAAACATTAAAAGCGGGATCGTTAGCGCGAACAAATAGAGCAACATCTTGCATTCACAGTAGCAATTGACCTTGAATTAAAGGCACCAAGGGTTTAGCACCAGTAATAACGTTTAAAAGAGCATTCTGACTGCGATTTATAATGATAATAAGACGGATGTCTAATTGAAAGGACAAAGTAAGGCCGTTTTGACAGACAGTGTGAGAGAGAGAGCCTTCCAGATGGGTTCGTGGTGATTTGCTTTCCTCTCAATTTCCACTACATCATCTGTACTTTAGGCGTGGGCTGAGCATCTACTGTTCGCCTCCCTGCCCAGGCGCTAGTACATTTAATTTACAGCTAGTCTTGTCCTGTTACCGTAAACTCTTACTGACGTAACACGCAACGCATGGACTAAGTGACCGGGTTTATGGATAACAGATAACTTTAGGACGGTGGCAGAGCTGGACCAGAGCTCCAAACGTTATGGGAGGTCTTTGAGCTGCCGTGCATATGCAATAGACTTTCTGGCTTATAAAATTTCAGGAATTTCACAAGAAAATCCCTGTTACGCAAAGCCCGCCCATGCTGAATTTCCCAAAGTCTTGCGGTGGTAAAGAAACGACTGATCTTAAAAAGAAGGCATGGTTGACTTTACAAATTAATGTTTGCTAACATTAAGTTAATTTTCGCGAAAAATATAATTGAACTTAACGGCTAGATTACAAATCACTCAAATCAGGCGAAATATAAAGGCTTTGAAGGAACAGGGGCGCATGAAAAGGACAAAATGATGAAAAATAATAACAAATGCAAAAATTCATCGAGTTTTAGACTGTCCATTTGCAGCTCAAGCAGTATAAAGTCTGAGTGAAATGGAGATAGCCAGCTATTGGGTTGCTCAATGAGATTATCTAGCACAAAAATCAAAGGTTTTTTCTGGCATGCAAAACACTTCTGCGCCTTGTGCTACCTTTTTTTATAATTTTTAAAAAAAAATTCGATAGAATTAAGGTCCGAAATGTCGGCAGCAATAAAATGACCGCATAGTTCATTGGTTGGAGCATCGGACTGCTAGTCACGGGTTCTAGCCTTGGGTCTTGCACAACCTGGGTTTTGATATGACTGGCTGATGACGGTTACTGAACAAGCAATGGCCATTCCAGTCCCCCTTGTCTTTTTCGGCAAAGTTCATCTGCCTTTAAAACTAGCCACTGCGCGGCTGCTGGCGGGGCTCGAGAGTGAACCCCAAGGCAGAGCGGAACAAGCGAGTTCCATTAGCAGTCGGTGAGAGTTCATCAAAAGATGAACATTTTACTGTTGATGTTTTTGTCCTAGTCGAACGCCAGACTGGCTGCTCGCCAAATTAGATGATCATTAATCAGTAGGTTGCCATCGGCGCAGTTTGTACTCGTGGAGCGTACTTCTCATATATAACCATATGGGTCGACTTTGCAGGCGTGGATATCATCGAGCTTCGGATTTCACCCACATCTTTCCTGTATCCCTTCTAGTAAGCAAAGTTGAAATTAACTCTTCTTAAGCAAACAGGTTTTTTGCGCCTCAAATCAATTCAACAAACAAACACCCAATCCCCGAATCTGTGCCATACTGCCAGCTTAAATTTACATTTAGAAATTTTGTAAGTTAATCCATTTACAGTGTGTGTTCACACACCTATCAAGTTCTTAAATTGCCGGTTATGAACTTGAAACCCGAGGCAGTGTTTTTTCCCTTTCACTTTTGCCCATATTTCTGAAATACCACCAACTTCTATCAGTCAGGTGTGCACTGCTATTCTTTTCAGATAAGTGCTTTTCGAAAGGTCTGTCAGAACATTCTGAGGGATTGCGTGGACTTAAAGTTCCTTCGCAAAGGTTCGGAACTTCATTAATTACCCTAGCCGACAGAATTTCTCCGGCCAACTAGCATCTTCTCACAACACACGAAATGGCGCGTTCGGGCTCCGTTTCTCTCAGATGGGCTGTTCCCTTATATGCCACATCCGTCAACTCCAGAGGAGCAATCTTCGACACACCAAACCTTCTCTGTTTTCACTATGGGCTACATTGCGACCTTCATGCGACACTTTTTTCGACGGTCTTACAGGCATTTTATATCGCTCCTCTGCTACAAAATCCTTTTCCAGGAAAACAATTTTGGCTTTCCGACTAACATGCTTCTAATAATTTCTGCTTTTGAATGTACTGACTCACTGTGAGCTAAGGCCTTCTTCAGGAAAAGCAGGTGTGTTACCGAAGTTGAAGGTGACATAAAAGTGGACTGGAAAGGTTCTATAACTGTCATGTTTGTCCTTCTATTTGAGTTTGATCAGATAACTTGGAATAGCTTGTTGCAGCTATCGTTGAGTACAGCTTCGTTTACAGCCGAGGAAGATCCGCGAACCGATCACCCGATCACCGATCACATTCCGCTGTTACGAGGTAATGAATACTTTTGAAATTGAACTGCTATTTTGTTTGCTCTCCATTCGCGTGTAAATTTTCTTATTCGTAAATCGGTTGGCATTTTTTGCCCATTGTAAAGCGATTATTAACCCTCTTTGTTTGTTTGAACTACAATAATGTGTTTATCAGCACCCGGCGCTGGCACCGTTTTGAAGGAAGTCCAATTTGATCTACATTTTGGAACTCATTCAAGGGAGATTCTTCATGATGTCGGTAGTTGCGGGCTTCGGCCATTCGTTTGCGATCTTCCGGGGCTATGTGACTTGTGTGTCCAATATTATTCACGGTGAATGGAAGATATTTTGAAATAAAGTTAACCTCTTGTGGTCTCTTATTTGTCTTTATCTACCAGGCGAGTCCAAAATGGCCTCAGGTATAATTTTGTTGCAGATTCACAGCAATTTGAGCGATGTCATCGTTATTTCTATATTATATTTTCTATATGGTTAAATTTTAGCCGAAATACCTCAAAATCTTTTTGATTTAAAAAGGTTACTAGATTGGATTTGTCCTATTAGCCATCAGGCCTCATAATCCCAAAAAATTGACCCAGGTCAGGATTCCTGCTTTTAATTGAACTGCGTTCCGGCCGCTGGTAAAGAGCAATTTTTAAACATTTTTCTAAGGCTCAAAATATGTTTTTTTTATCTTCACTTGCAAGTACATTGCGTCTTCTTTGCATTTGATACTTCATGAAAGGGTTTCTTTCAGTTTTAAAAATGATCGAATCGTGCGATTGTTTTAAGTTCAGGAAATGTCTATTTATAAAGGATTAACTGCTAGCACACGGCCCCGCCAACTGCGGAGCATATGTAATATTCGGGAACCCCAAATTTCCCGAATGCTCAGCATCGCTAGAAAATGCAATTTCGCTGGTCTATGAATAAATTTGAGAAGATAAATAAATTAATTAACATAAAATAATAATTATTTTGCTACATAATTTTCATCCAGGCGTACTTCACGTCTGCATGAATAGAATTGCATGTTTGTTTAGGTGACGCATTTGGAGGGCAGTTTTTTACTAATTGACTCGTGCATTGAACGACGTGATTTTGACACCTACCTGCCTATCTCGATCTTTCTTCCATTCAGTGGTACGTAAGCCTCTGACATTTTATGTCCTTTAAAACTTGATTTGTAAATTTATGTGAAGAAATGGAGACTTTGAGGTCCTAGCTTATATTTCATGTGTAATGGTCCTATTGTCCGTCTGGTAGCTGTCTTGCTTTTGAAGGTGTAGTTGTAACCGTTATGAATTTTTTTATTGTGTATGAGAAGTAAATATGAAAGGAACAAACCTTGAGTATCACCGGATCACGATGTACAGATCCAAAAAGACCTTTTACATACGCTTTCTGAACAATGCTGTTTTTCCCGTTTTTTATCATGAGATATTGTACAATTCTCTTTTTATAGGGAGTATAGCATATGACCCACATTCTCTGCAAGCTTTTGCGAACCCTATATTATCTCTTCTTAATAGCATATATTAATATAAGCTTTTCTTTATACGGAAAATATACAGCTTGTAATTTGATCACCCTTATTGCAGGTGTGACTGCAGGTCGAGTTCAAAATTAATAAAGCATTCAGAAGGCTTTCTTAAAGCCGAAAAAATACTTTGCTCGGGAACACTTTTAAGAAGATGGACGTTGCTACGAAATAAGTACAAGGAAGTATAGTTTCACGGACGTTTTCTATGAAATTTAGTCAAATTTATAAGGACATTGAAAATCAATGACAGAAACGCGTATTACTTAAGTTGTCATTTTTACAGTGTCATTTTTGAAGACGACCATAAGGAAACTGGTTCAGCTGCCAGCATCATGAGATGACTGAAATATCTTGGGATGATGCTAGATGATAATTAACATTGCAACCCTGCGTAATTAATCCTGTCTACGTGAAAACAAATGTAAGAATTTCGGGAAATGCTGGCAGATGGACTACTAAGAGCCAATCACAACTTACAACTGAGGGTGAATGAACTGGGAGAATTTCATGCCCAGTAAATTCTTAGTTCTTCTTTCTAAGATCAGTAATCACACCATTCTCTTACATTTTCCTGCAGTGTTGGTGTGGATTTTTCTGCATGGTGAACTGAGCCTCTGCAGATGCTATCGCCCTTGCCGAGTTCTAATGCATTTGGCGACTGATGGCAGAACATGTTTTAATTGAGGCCAATATTTTGATCTGCGGGGAAAGGAGTGCTAATGAGCGAGTTAACCATCGACGTCTTGAGACGCTAACACGCACCTTGCGGAACCGTTCCTCATGAAACCTTGCATAAAGAATGATTAAGGATCAGTTAGGAAGGACCCTCAAAATGGCTTAGGAGTTTCAGTCGCTGTTGACACATGGTTGCCGCAAAACTTGATGGACGGTGTGCTCAGATGTGTTCATGCTTCATTGGCCTAAATCGTAGAGGAACAGTGCATGCAGGAAATGTTCGTTTTGAACAAAAACCTAACCCATTCGACAACCAGGAACGGTCTGGCTGACGGCTGGAACCCGAAAAAACACAAAAGCATGCTTTCAGGAAGGACTTGCATGAGGGGAGAAAAAGTCTGAAACATTTATAGATTGCTTATGAAATCCTGCTTGGGTAGTCAGCTTACTGTATCAGAATTGGTGGATTCCATAGGTTGCAGTAGACTGGGTGGGTAACTTGACCCAAGTGTGATTAAACTCACGGCTCCCGGTAAGGCCTCGTAGCTCAGTTGGCTAGAGTGTTTGCTGTACTAAAGCCTTACCCTTGCTGGCGTGGGTTCGAATCCCACCGAGGCCGCCGAGTTTTTCACAAGTGGGTCAAATGAATTATTCAAATTTGCCAGAATCTTCTAATAATTAATTGTGCCTGGTAGTCATCTGGTGGATTCTAGTTGGATTGCTTAGGAAATCCTGCTTTGGCAGTCAGCTTACTGTATCAGAATTCATGGATTCCATACGTTGCAGTAGACTGGGCGGGTAACTTGACCCAAGTGTAATTAAACTCACGGCTCCCGTTGGGGCCTCGTAGCTCAGTTGGCTAGAGCGTTGGCTGTACTAAAACATTCCCCTTGCTATCGTGGGTTCGAATCCCACCGAGGCCACCGAGTTTTTCACAAGTGGGTCGAAGGAGTTGTATACCAATTTACCCGCATTCTCTGTTGTCGGCACTTTCTACATAACGTTCCTTAAAAACACTTTACAGTCTGCAAATTGAATCATGAGCCATCAATAGTTCTACCACAGTTCATGTTCTACTACGGTGCAACTGTGGCAGGCCGTATTGGATCGGCCAGGCGCAAATCCTTGCAGTTGACACTTTGAGACCGTTCCTAGGCTAGCAGCTTGAAATGCTTCTTTAAGTTAAAGTCTTGCGCAAACTGCGTCCTTAAGTCCGCGAGCTCGTCACATACACTCCCTCCTGGTCAGCTTTACAGAACGACTACCGCAGCTCATGTTGGGATTTTTAAAACATATCTACTGTTATTTATGTAGTCACATTTTATGCGTCATACACGATTTAAGTGACCACACTGAATGAAGGAGCCGCCACAGTTACATACACCAGATAGGATATGGAATGAATGCGAAAGTTCGAGTCCCAGGAGATTGCATGACAAAGGACGAAGTCTGTCCAAGCACAGGGAAAATTTGTTTATTATTCTGAGTTTTCAAAATCCTGCAGGGACGTCTCAGAAGCGACTGAGCGCATTGTTGCCGGACAAGATGTTGGCTTTGCACACCGGCCCAGACAACTATGCGCAGCAGAGTGATGAAACTCAAGGACCGACTAAACTCCAAAGAGCAATCTGTGGTCGCGTATCGCCTCGCATACATAAACTGTCCTTTTAATCACACAGGCCAGACTGAACGCCTGCTGGGATCGCGCATACATTAACATAAGTTAGCGGAGCGATGGGGCGATGAATTAGCACAAGTTGCTGCCCACACCTACGAAACGGACCAGGAGTTCAACTTCGCAGCTGTCAGGATTATCCCCCACTCTGGAAAAAAGACGAGTCGAGAATTGATTAAATCCTGGCCCGCGGCTGGGAACTCAATCAATTGACATATCGATTTTGCTCCGGCGTACAGAAGCCTGCACAGTCACTTACAGACTTGTGTCAGTGAACATTGATTGGCTTCAGCCCCCTATAAAAGTCGCCTTTTTTCGCTGCTGTTGTTATCTCGGACGATGGACTTCTGTAGGTGATTGGATGCTCAGAATAATAAAAAAATTGTCCCAGTGCTCGGATAAAATTCGTCATTTCTCAGGATATGGAATACTCGCATCATCTTATAATTTAAATGGAACCAATTCCTCGAAGCATTTGAGATTTAAGCATCCCGCGTTAGCCTAATTGCAACGGTCTTTTCGCGTGCAACCGGGCGCTTACACGCTTCCAATTGCAGATATGCATCACGCGTATCTGGATCTAATCAAAGAGCCAGCTTTTTGAAATATGAAACGAAAAACCTCAACTATCACAAAGATGCAGAGATGCATCAGACGTCGCTGGATCTAATCAAAGACCCAGCTTTTGGAAACATGGAAACGAAACGCGCCAACGATCACAAGGACCGGATAAGGAGATCACTGCTCATTAACGATCAATGTAATAACACATACGCCAATTAACTCTCCGTTGTTACCCCCTTAGAAACCTACTTATGTTTTACATGTGGCATGTGTCCTACGGCACAATGGTAGTTATTGCCAGTAACACGCTCGCGGGTGGACAGAGTGGGATCGAGCAAGCTCACATCCACGTCAGTGAGGGTAACTCACTTAATTCACTTCTGTATATACCTCACTCTGCAAGGCATATGGAGTACTGGTGATCGGTAATAACTGTAAAACAGCTGTCTGCATCTTGCCTGTTGTCCACTTACCAACCAACCTACGTAATATATTAAATAGCTGAGGTAGAGTGCATTCCGAGATGATATAGTAAAGAAAAAAGGGCTCGTCGGAAAATAGAGTTGTACTCGTGAATTTTCAAGTTGGTCACACCAACCCGTCGTCAGATGAAATGAACAGAGGAGAAATGAAATGGTCAGATGACCAGTTTGTGCTACAGGACAGACAAGGACAGACAACCAACTGGGGTGTGAGGAATGGGTACATAATTGGATTGGGACCGGTAAGGGGGCTGTTAGGGTTCCCTGTGTCGGAGGCGAAGGGGGATGGCGAGTAAATGTGACTGCAGACGGTAAACTTAATTGTCGACGATGCGGGATGGGGACAGAGGTGTGTATAGTTTCAACTGTTGTTCGCCGTGTCAGGGGGAAGGGGTGGCGAGACAGTGAGATTCTACATGGTCCAGAAAAGATTGGCGGCTGTGGTTAGGTTGTAGGTGCAAATCAGTGAGCCGGGCACGCAGGCCTTCGTATTGAGAGTCCAGATCGACATGGCGGTTATTGCTGGTTGTGTTAGAGTGCCACGCCTCGAGGAATTCACGCGCCTGTTTGTTGTTAGCCATTGCAACAACTTCGGTTCCGTCCCAATTGAAGCGATGGTCGAACTCAAGGGCGTGCGCAAAGAGGAGTGACAATGGGTCGCGTCGACGAATGGCTAGTTTATGTTCCGTAATACGCGTCCCAAGTCGTCGGCCGGTATGACCAATATAAGTGCAAGAGCAGTTAGCACTTGGAATGCGATAGATGACATTAGTTTGCTGCTCTTTGGGTACAGGGTCTTTTACTCGGGATAGTGTTGCGCGCAAGGACGATGCCGGTTTGTGCGCAATGGAGATGCCAAACCGGTTTAATTGTCGGGCGATCGTTTCGGAGATGCCCTGCATGTAAGGTAGGGAGTAGAATTTACGCGGTCCGGGTTCTCCATTAGAGCCGAAAGTTTGTGGTTGCCTCTGGTGTCTGAGGCAGCTTTTCACAAAACTGACTGGGTATCCGTTGAGTCGGAATAACCGATACAGGTAAGTGAGTTCTTTTTTGCGTAGCTGATCGCTACTGCAGTAACGAAAGGCCCGGTGGAAAAGGGTTCGAACGCAGCTTCTTTTATGGGCCACAGGATGGTTGCTATCATAGCTAAGTATGATATTGGCATTAGAGCCTTTTCGGTGGACGCTCGTTGCGAGGCCTCCATCACTGAGCTTTTGGATACTCACGTCGAGGAACGGAAGGATACCTCCTGTTGCCTCTTCACGAGTAAACTGAATAGCTGGGAAAACACTATTCAGGCTCAGATGCAACTGCTCCACTTCGGAGGTCTTTATGATAACAAATGTATCATCTACGTATCGGACCCTTATTTTTGGTCTGAAATGTCGCATAACCTCCTCTTATAGTTGTTGCAATACTAGTTCTGCCAGTAGACCCGAGATTGGTGAGCCCATTGGGGTACCCTTAACCTGTTGATAGAACTTTCCATCGAATTGACAATAGTTCTTGAGACAAAGCCTAAGCATTTATGAAACTTGCTGTAATGGAATGTCGATTGGGTTATCTTGCAGGCGCCGAGTTACGCTCTCAATAATCAATTTATGTGGTATTGAAGAAAACAGGGCAACTACGTCAAACGATAGAATACACTCATCAGGACTTACTTTAAGGCCTTGGATCTTCTGGAGGAATGCCTGAGAGTTTTTAATGCTGTATTGTGATCAAGCGGTGAGGTGCTTCAGGTGCCGGTACAACCATTTAGAAAGGTTGTAAGTGGGCGATCCAATGAGAGGTACTATGATCCCTCAACGGTGCATCTGCTTTGTGCACTTTTGGGAGGCCATATGCATGTGCAATACGGGGATCACTGAGATTTATAAATCTGGAGTCATCGGGGGTTATGAATTTCAGTCGCGCGAGCTCAGTGATCTTCCTCTTCACAGATGCGGTCTGCTTTTTAGTTGGATCCTCTGCGAGTGGTGTGTAGGCTTCCTTGTCGTTGAAGACTTGATTAGCTTTAATTTATATAGTCAGTCTTTTCCATGATGACGGTGGCACCACCCTTGTCAGCAGACACAATCACTATGCTATCGTCTGTCTTTAGAGATATTAGTCCCTTTTCTTCGTCGATGGGCAAGACTTGGTGGTATTTCTTTTGCCGAATGAGACTAGTGGCACAGCTGCGTATGTCCGCACGCATGTCTTCAGGCACAGCAGAGGTTAGTAGGACAGATTCAAGGCTGGGTAGGAAGTTTGTAGGTGCAGCATCGGTGTGGCTGAATTTTGTACCCTTAGCTAGTAGGCTAATTTCAGCAGATGCTAGAATCCTTTTGGAAAGGTTAACAACTCTTGTTGATCTGTGGTTTTCATTGAGAGGACGGAGAAGAGATTGCAGTTTAACTTGAAGTTCGGTTCGCTTCTTATTTCTGGCGTCCATAGCAGTGGCATTAATTCGTTGTAGTATGTTCTCGAATACATTTTCAGGTAGGGCTGAAACTCACCGTGCTCGAAGGTCAGATATTGTTGCTTCAAATTTGCAAAGACGATGGTGAACGTCTGATATAACTGCACTCAAAACTTTAAATCCGTATTTGCGTGCAAGTAGTCTTCCAGTTTCATTAGGCAAGGTGGGCTTGAAGCGAAGAGACTTCGGTAGAATATCATGATCGCGACAGTGGTGAAGAAACGTCAGTTGCTCGTAAGTCATCGCCTGTCTCTGTGCAAATTTCTCCCAACGTCTGGTAAGAATAAGCGTTTGACGCCCAAAAATATGTTGAATAGCTGAGGTAGAGTGCATTCCGAGATGATATAGTGAAGAAAAATGGGGCTCGTCGGAAAATAGAGTTGTACTCGTGAATTTTCAAGTTGGTCACACCAACCCGTCGTCAGATGAAATGAACAGAGGAGAAATGAAATGGTCAGATGACCAGTTTGTGCTACAGGACAGACAAGGACAGACAACCAACTGGGGTGTGAGGAATGGGTACATAATTGGATTGGGACCGGTTAGGGGGGGCTGTTAGGGTTCCCTGTGTCGGAGGCGAAGGGGGATGGCGAGTAAATGTGACTGCAGAAGGTAAACTTAATTGTCGACGATGCGGGATGGGGACAGAGGTGTGTATAGTTTCAACTGTTGTTCGCCGTGTCAGGGGGAAGGGGTGGCGAGACAGTGAGATTCTACATGGTCCAGAAAAGATTAGCGGCTGTGGTTAGGTTGTGGGCGCAAATCAGTGAGCCGGGCACGCAGGCCTTCGTATTGAGAGTCCAGATCGACATGGCGGTTATTGCTGGTTGTGTTAGAGTGCCACGCCTCGAGGAATTCACGCGCCTGTTTGTTGTTAGCCATTGCAACAACTTCGGTTCCGTCCCAATTGAAGCGATGGTCGAACTCAAGGGCGTGCGCAAAGAGGAGTGACAATGGGTCGCGTCGACGAATGGCTAGTTTATGTTCCGTAATACGCGTCCCAAGTCGTCGGCCGGTATGACCAATATAAGTGCAAGAGCAGTTAGCACTTGGAATGCGATAGATGACATTAGTTTGCTGCTCTTTGGGTACAGGGTCTTTTACTCGGGATAGTGTTGCGCGCAAGGACGATGCCGGTTTGTGCGCAATGGAGATGCCAAACCGGTTTAATTGTCGGGCGATCGTTTCGGAGATGCCCTGCATGTAAGGTAGGGAGTAGAATTTACGCGGTCCGGGTTCTCCATTAGAGCCGAAAGTTTGTGGTTGCCTCTGGTGTATATATATATATATATATTGTTATAGTGGAACCGACAAAGACAAGGGAGACCGGAATGTCCATTTCTAGCTTATTAGCAGTCATCAGCCAGTCATACCCAATCCAAAGTGTGGCACACCTGGGATTCGAACACACATGTTCCTTAAGCTTTAAGAATGAATACGCCCCAAGGCACAACGGGACGAATGAGTCCCATAACCGATCGGTGAACGCACATCTACCATTGTTAATATTCCTGAGCAAAACCGGCAAGACAACGAACACTTGGTACAGTGGGTTACATCATTGATGTCTAACCAAAAGATCATGAGTTCGTGCCCCGATTACCGCAAAACATCGGTTTGAGTACCACTGGCTTAGGACGGTTAATAAGCCAGAAATAGTCATTCCATTCTTCGTTGTATTTTTCGGTTATGCCAGTGTGCATATGGATAAATACGGAAGGAAAAGATAGGTCGATTTCTAGGGGAAGAGGTTTAACTCCTCTGATGCTTCATACTCAAACTCAAGGGCTTTATCGGAGATAGACCACAGGGGAAATACATAGTTTAAGTGAGTCCTTCGTACTCACTTGGGATAGGTCCATCAGGGCTCATGCCTCTTTGGTCCTCATCCCATGCGCACGTGGTGCCTGACGAACTCATATTGCACTGGTAGATCGATGCTGCGGCAGTGCACTTGGGTCCCGTCAAACTCGAATCGGTGGTTGTTTTCTAGACTGTGCATGGCGACGTGCGATAGTACATTCTGTAGCCTTACGGCTAAAGCATGCTCGTGCATTCACATACTCAGTCGTTTGTCGGTAATGCTGCAGTAGGTAGCCGGGTATTCAATACAGTTGATGCAGCCTGATTGGTGTTATTAGACCCTTTGGTGGCATGATTAAGGGAGAATATTGGCCTCTGGTCGCTGTCCAACGCCCAAGTTTAGTGATTTTAGCAAGCGCTCAGTGGCTTCGGAGACGTTCCTCACCTAGTGCAAGACAAGGAAGATTTCGGGTCTTCGTTTTTGCTCACCGTCGGCCTTCCTATGCCCTTTGTAAAAGCATTTGTTTAGGAAGATACGTGGATATCCATTGGCGAGAGGGAGGTGCCATAGGGTTTTACGTTCTCGCAGCTTCTCTTCCTCTGTGCTGCAGTGTGTCTGGGTGCGGCGAAAAATCTTTCATAAGCAACTGCATTTGTGTTACAGAGGGTGATTGCTGTTGTAGTGGAGACGTTTCTCCGTGTTTGTGGCTTTTCAAAAGACAATACTCTGGTGGGTTTCGGCTGTGATATCTGGACATCGAGAAAAGAAAGCATTTCGTCTTTTTCTTCCTCCATCATGGATCGAGTCTGTGGGAAGATTGAGTTCACGTCCCTTTTGAAGTCTTCTTTGGCTTCTCGGTGTATGATAACAACGGTGTCGTCTACGTAGCGCATCCAGAATATCAGTTTGTTGATCTCGAAGGCCGGAGGTTCCAGGTCCTGCAAGACCGCCCCCACTAGGTCGCCGGAAGTAAGTTATCCCATCTGTGCTCCCGGCTGTTAAAAGTAAAGTACGCACTTAGGCAGTAGACCAGTACCTCCATCGCGTATTCCCTTTTAATAGATTTTCCTTCTTCTTTGCACCTCCAGTGGGAGTGTGAACGTCAGATGAAAAGAGATGGTCGCCATACCAGCACACGGAAATAGAACCGCCTTATAATGACCCTAACCCCAGCATTCACCTTAAACTAAAACTTACACATAACCCTTAACTTAACCCTCATCCTCCCCTTAATGCTAAACATAAGTTCATTGGAATGTAGCGCGAAGCCACATGTTTTGTGGAGGGCTGCTTTTCCCGTGTCCTGGGTAGACGACCATACCAATCCTCATCCCCAGAGCTCGCCTTATCTTCTCTTTCCATCTCAACACCTGAGGTCAACATCTTCGCCTATATCGATGCTAATTTCGGGTGCAAAGGGATTTTTAAGCACGTTACTAGGAAATACTTTCCTGTAGACAGGTATCTATATGGGCACAAGTAACCTTTCTGCACAACTGCCTGAGGTTGGTCATTATTTCGAGGAGCATCTTTGTAAGTCCACCAGCCAGAACTGCTCTGGGTCTGGAAGTCACCGGGGGGATTCAGGTTATTTGCCATATCCCATGCGCTAACTGTCGTTATTTTCATATTGGTCACACGGTTTGACGACTTGGGACTTGCATTAACGAACACAAGCTGGCTATTCGCCGATATGCCCTCTTAGCGCGTGTCTTTTCGCACACTTCTGGTTATAACCAGCCTTCCAAATGGGATGGTACTTAAGTAGTCGTCATTACCAACACTAAACAAGTACGGGAACTCCTCTAAGCTTGATACCCAAATTCTGACATCATGAACCACCTGTGCAAAATTCTGTCTCAAATTGCTCGTCAAAATGTTGGAATGCCATCTGCAAAAGGCTGAGTCAATCAATTCTACACTGCTTGTTCTGCTGCTTAAGTTCAGACACTCGTCACTTTATCGAAAAAAAAGCGTGGTTGGCCACGTTCATACTCGAACTTTTCACTGAAACCAAAATATTGGGGGTGGATCTGCTGAACAGCGACATTCTAATCGTGCACACTAACACCTCGGTCACCGCATCACAAGGGCAGAAGCTAGCGCAAAGCCTACTGTATTGTGGAGGCGTACCACATGCTTATGGGATTTGCAATGGATGTCAGCTATTGACTGGAAAGATCAACTATTTTGAGGATGAGATGGAAAAGATGAAAATTCTCTTACAAATACGCAGAAACAGATAAGCCGACTTAGTCAATGACACTCAACTGGAACCGAAGACATACCCAATTCGCTATTTAAACAGCTAAGTGATTTTCTCGCTTGGCTAAGCAAAGTATTCTCAGTTTCCCTCGAGAGAGCTTCCTTTCCTGATTATTGAAATACTTCTATTATTTTTTTCCAGCTTTTAAATCTGGCTCACGCTCTGATATTCAAAATTATCGTGGTGTACATAAACGCCTTCTCTTGCTGAACTGTTTTAAAAATTAATAGCTATAAAAATTACAGATTTTCGCATGACCAATAAACATCACAGCTCCCTGCAACATGTTTTTTTAAACCGATTGCGCTTGTGAAACATGCAACATATCTTTTCTAAATCTTTTAACTTCTCTTCGCAATCATCATATATCTGTGGTCGTTATTTATTTCGAGCTTAGTAAAGCCTTTGATAATGTGCCTCATAGGAGACTCATATTTAAACTGGACGTTCCAGGACTTCATAGTCCTCTTGTTGATTTCAAAACGTCATACAATGTGTGACCTAACACATGCAAAATGCCGAAATTTACGAAAGATTGATGAGCACTCCTAAACCGGCATCAACACCTGTACCAAAGCTTTGAAATATTTATGAGAAACCTTAAGGAAATTGAAAAATTCAAGTAAATGTGAAGTAATATTATTTTGTTGAGTAATATTAAATTATTTAAAAGTGGCAAATCCTGCAAACGTGAAAACACACTGTTAATGGGACGAATAAATTTAAATGGAATTGTCAGGTGATAACGAAAGCATACGATTTTGTGTATATTAAGAGAACTATCATTTCGTCAAATTTCTAGTATTTGTTTACAAATAGTTTTATATCGTCTTTGAAATACCGGTGAATATTTCAAGACGTTCACTGATTTCAATCGATTGAAAATAAATTAAGATCCTGTTCTGTGTTTCTCAAAACCTTCCAAATAAAATAGTTCTTAAAAAGTTATCGGAAACAAAAAGTCTTAGTGGGGTCCTCCTTTTTAGCTGAGACCCCTATTGTAAGCGGTGTCCTCTAAAGTAACATGGTAGATAATCTTTGGTTTTTGCTTTACGTCAATGATATTTCATCTGTAGTTAAACTCTCGCAATCTTTTATTCGTGCCGAGTATTTTAAGTGCCTATATTTCTTCTCTAAGCCTACGACCCAACGATGCTTAGAAGAAATCCATGCAGACTTGCATGCTATTTCCATGTAGATCTCAACGTGGCAAAGGCAATTAGTGTCGTTTCATCTGTATTCGGCCTGAAAGGTTACGGCAACCATTTTTTTTCAGTGCAAACCTAGGACTGAATGTTCCACCATCAAGTACCTAAGGTTAAAGCTACACCAATAATTTAGATCTATCGATAGAAGTACTGCTAAAATTTAAAAGAATTTCGGCTTTATTTCTTATACTTTCTACCTTCCGGAAGTTAAATGAAGACCTTATCGAACGGTTGTCCTTCCAATACTTGAATATTGTGGTCCATTGTTTGGTTTACTAAACGAGTCTAGCAGTTCTAAAATTGAAAAAACTCAAAGAAACTTTACAAGGAAACTCTTACATCCATCATTTTAAACTACCTCCTACGCTACTAAGTGCCATTAAACTAACCCACAATTTAAATTGGTTCAGAGACTGGATGTCGGCTTCTGGCTCCTTTTCCGCCTTAATAGTAGTTCAAGTACAGATTTTATCCTTTAAAAACCCACAGACCGCATTCAGCATATACCTTCTTCCATAAAAATGTTCCAAGGCATTTTTTCACTGTCTGATATTTTTATTTTTTTACCACACGGATTTGATATCATTTCTCATCGCCATAAAACTAACCTACTATACATAGCTTAACTGTACACGATTGCGCATTTGTTGGAATTTTTTCTAATGGCGGTGCCCTTCCGGGTGCTCAAATATAAATATCTATCGTTTTATAAATATCCCCGGGATTTCGGCATTTAGCCACTCCCGCATGCATACAATCTACGTTATTCTTCACGAATTATAACTCTTCCTTTAACCTCTATTTCTAAACTCTCTCTGGTCTTTGGTTCCAGGTACAGCTTTCTTTGGAATAATCTGCCAATTGATATAAGGTTAGCAAAAAGTCTGTCTGCTTTTTAGCGAAGACTGCGCACTTATCTTAACACGGATTCTGTTTACGTTATATTTTTTCATCGTTTCCGAGCTGCTTTTGCCATGACTCCGAGACAGGAACATTAAAAATTACGTTTCCATGAATCGTCTCTTCTGCGAACTAAGATATCTCCATAAGCCACGTCACAGTGAAATAATCGGGTCATAGTGGCGCACGCATTTTAAAACATCTCCTTTTCGTTTGCCGATAACCATAATCAGAATTCCAATCTGGTTACTGACATGTACAGGCCTAACCTTCACCGTCAATGCTCATACGAAATAGCACCCATGAGCAATCTACAGTGACTTCTTCGGAATCAATTGACTGAACTCCTTTATCGTTGCATCCTAGGCTTCAAACAAACTCCTTGTTTCGCACACTGTTAACCAATCCTAAGACCAAAACAACGCTTAAGTGGCTGCAGAAAGAAGGAGTTTGTTTTTGGTTTTTTTCCTGTGTTCTAAGGCGATTGATGGAGCCCAAGAGTAGTTATATCAATAAACCTATTAGCGTTGCTCTCGATAGAGTAGTGAACTCACGCATTGGACAAAGATGCTAGGGTTGACGTCATCTAAATTGATTCGAAGAAGGCGTTCGACAGTGTCCCACACAAACTTCCAATCTATAAATTATCTGAAATTGGAATTAAAGGAATGCTGCTGACATGGATGGCAGATTTTCTTACAGGAAGATTGCAAATTTTGTGCATCGATAGCTCAAATTCAACACCTACTCCGGTTCTAAGTGGCGTCCTCCAAGGCTCCGTCTTAGGGCAGTTAATCTTCTTTGTCTACATATAGGACTGAGTCGACATACTTTATTCTAAACGACAGAAAAGAACGGAGGCAAGCGAGGCTCGGGCGCCGCAGCGCCTGGGGTTGGGTATGGCTGGCTGATGATGGCTAATAAGCCAGAAATGGCTATTCCGGTCTCCCTTGTCTTTGTCGGTCATGTTATTCTGCCTATATCCTTAGCTGCCTTACGGCTGTTGGCGGGGCTTGAGAGTTAGCCCCAAGGCACAACTGGACGAGTGAGTCCTGTAACCAATCGGTGAGCGCCCCATTACCATTGTCAATATTCCCGATCGAAACCGGCAAGACAACGAGCCCGTGGTGCAGTGGGTAGAGCGTTGGACTTCTGCCCAACAAGGTCGTGAGTTCGAGGCTCGGGCGCCGCAGCCCCTGGGTTTGGGTATGGCTGGCTGATGACGGCTTATAAGCCAGAAATGGCCATTCCGGTCTCCCTTGTCTTTGTCGGTTCCACTTTATCAACATATGCTACATGTCGCTATACGACCGCCTGTGAGGGCTCTTGACTGAGCTCCAGGGCACAACGGAACATACATGTTCCTTAAGCAGATCGCTGAGCAACACACTATTATCATATTCCCGATCACAACCAACAAAACAATGAGCCCGTGGCTCAATGGTAGAGCGTTCGACTCAAATACCAAAGGTCGCGGGTTCGAATCCCAGGTGTGCCACACTTGGGATTGGGTATGACTGGTTGATGACGGCTAATAAGCCAGAAATGGCCATTCCGGTCTCCCTTGTCTTTGTCGGTTCCATTTCATCATATGCTAAACGTCGCTATGCGACCGCCTGCGAGAGCTCTAGTCTGAGCTCCAGGGCACAATGGAACATACATGTTCCTTAAGCAGATCGGTGAGCCCCACACTTTCATCATATTCCCGATCACAACCGACAAAACAACGAGCCCGTGGCTCAATGGTAGAGCGTTCGACTCAAATACATAAGGTCGCGGGTTCGAATCCCAGGTGTGCCACACTTGGGATTGGGTATGACTGGCTGATGACTGCTAATAAGCCAGAAATGGCCATTCCGGTCTCCCTTGTCTTTGTAGGTTCGATTTCATATATGTATATATATAAATATATGGAAGGCTGATTTTAACGCGACGAAGAAAGAACTGATTTCTGTTAAATTGGATTTTTCTCAAAGGGAATCCGGAGGATGATTTTCGATCGGTAAAAATGGTTTCAGTCGATCTGATTGAATGCTTTTGTCCAGTGAAGGTGCTCAAAAAGCTTTTTCGCCCTGCCTGGTTAACAAGAGAAATTAACAGGCTGTTAAAGAAGAAAAATAAAAAATGGAAGGTATTCAGGGAAACAGGGTCAGCAAAACATCTCGAGGAATTTCTTCACCAAAGAAATGCTGTCAAAAAATGATCCGTCAGGCAAGGAAGAACTATGGATCAGGAATTATCTAGCCGGCGAAAAAAGGGCCTTAAATTTTATTCCATTGTATCAATAGTCGATTAAACAACAAGGAATTAATCGCAGTACTTCTGGATGGGAATGGTGTCGAAGTCGTTGAAAATTGCGAGAAAGCCGAGCACTTGGGTTAGTTCTTTCCTGTGTTCTAAGGAGATTTATGGCACATAAGAGGTGCTTTATCAATAAAACGATTATAAGCAAACTATCTTGCACCTGCATATCCCCTCGCGAGGCAGTTTTACTCTCTTGCACCTTTTTGAAGGGGGCTCCCGTTACTCTTTCCTCGCTTTCTTTGCGGGAGGTTTTTTTAAAGTTTCATTCTGCACTCACCATTTTAATAACATTGTTAACTATTGTTTTAAAAGCATAAATTGCCGACGGATGGTAAAAACACTACTTGATGTAAGGGGTCTGCCAGAAGAAGGACCTCTTCATTCCTTTTATATCCCCATTCTGTATTTGGAACCATTTTTCCGTCTGTTCGGTTCTCCTCTTTAGTTTGGTTCCCAACATCGTCATTTTTTGCCCTTCCATCGGTTCGTAATCCAGCTGAATAAAACAAATCACGGTGTAAGCTATGGAAAGCCTTTCTCCGTTCTGGGAGGTGTGAAGCCTGAACAAGATTTTCAAGAAGGATTTTAAGATGCTTCGGTGAGGATAGTTCATGTGAAACACCCGCTGTCCCTAAACGGAATGTGTGCACGCTAACGCATTCACCATCTTGAAGAATCGAATTTGAGTATGCTCAGAAGAGACTGAGGTCATTTTTTACCCTTTCCTTTGCAATCGGAGAAATGGACGTGGGAGCCCATTTAATAACGAGATTGCATTTTTGGTCGAAATATCTGTTTGGTGAGTGGGTGCTCTGATTTTTTGATAGGGCATCAATATCAGGAAGAATTCTACTCTCATGGATGATGCTATTTGCATCAATACTAACAAAGATTCTTAAAGTTAATGGCGAAAACCCTTTGGGAAATTCGCCAATTTGTCTTGCAGTAGCTCCTGTATCACCAGCACAAGATTCCGTTTGAACTTCTATGGGTAAGAAGGAGCTTTGTTCAGAGTTGGAACTCATTTTTTGTGTAAGCATCTTGGCCTTCTTTGACTTCGACTTCTTCCTCTTCTGTTCTTCAAACTCGACGAGCTTTTCAACATCGCCATTCGTTGTGTCATCCAGCAGTGAGGCAGAATTTGTTTGTGAATCCAGAGCATTGAGGATTCTATCTGAGCTGGTTGACAATGGTAAGGTGCTTGAGCTGGTTTGAATTCCCTTTCGAATAATGAAAGGTCTCCTGATTTAATGAGCTCTGTATACGAAATGTCTTTGAGCTCTTCATTAGGTTTGCTCAAGGAAGCTATATTTGCAAACGTAATTTCTTTTGTTGGAATTTTCGTTTTTACGGGTGTTCTTCTGCCGGATGATTAATGAAAAATCTCTTGATGGTCGGCCATTCCGCATTTTAAGATACCTTTCTCTTTCTCCATCAATAAAAATTTCCGTAAGGGACTTTAATATCCCATAAAACTTTCGTCCTCGTACGGGACATTAATAAGAGTTATCAAACTTATTACCTGCTTTGTAGGAGCAGAAGTAGTAACAGAATATCAGTCATTGCCATTCTTTTCTGTTTGTATACAATTTTGTTTGTGAGAAGTCCGTTTGTATGTGGCTAAGTGGTCAGGTGTGGTGGTTTACTCAGGGGTGGCTCCGGCCGCGCCAGCCACCTGCGCCCTCTCTCTTATCTCCGGTCTTCTTGATTCTTTCTTGACACCGGGCTCAGGTGGTAGCTGCAGTGCAAGGCTACTATCACTTAAAACTAATTCACGTGCAAGTCACCATCCCTGCAGCACCTGGTGTGGAGCATACGGTGGACCTCGTCAAAATCAACGGTCGAACTGTCGTCGTGTAAGTGATTAAGAGAATCGCCATATGTCTTTCAGATGAGGGATTGATTTCCGACGGTGGCGTCTATTTTTTCCCGTACAGATGCATCGTGAGCGTCTCTGTTTTCCATACCTCTTAGAATTATATGCAAATGAGTTGAATTTATAAATCTTCTTAAATAAATGTGTTAGGGGCCAATATTATTCAGCAGTCAGATTTCTAAAAAGCATGCAGTGACTCAGCCTTTGTTGTGACTTATCCTTCACCGATTGAGAGCAGATTTAAGCCGCACACCTCTGGCGTGAATTTCGGAAGCAGGTGAACTTTGAAGATTGTATTTCACGTAGGGATAACCTCTTGGTCATGAAATAATCCGCAGTGAAGGAATATTTGTATCGCCACCGAATCATCAAGTCTAAGTAAATAATTTTCAAATTTAGAGAATGGCCAATCCACTCAAGAGTTATTCAAACCTAACCTGTCTTCTACACTAAGGTAGAAACTAAAACTTCATTGACTCAAAGAAGCTGAAATTCGAAAGCAATATCAAACGACGAGGATGTTGTTCATAAGCCTGAAGACGCTGGACAGTTAAAGATCAGAATAGTCTTGAAGGAGTTCAACGGAGAGCCAACAAAATAGGAAAGAGTCAAATTTCCTTGCCATCTGCTACTCACCTAACAAAACAGCAGGATTAAAACTTACTCGAAAGGTACAATGGTGAGCCACAAAAGTAGTAAGAGATTGGGGTTCAGCGGTGTACGAGACCCGCCTAAATAACCTCACTCTTTATCCCATGAGTTAAAGGCAGTTGCGCGGACACTTGATACATAATTGTCATCCCGTGCGCAGCTTGAACCGCGCCCTCCTGTGTGATCACGTTTTCAAACTCACGATTACAAATAAACTACTTGGAAAAGCTTCAAGATAAATCTTGAGAGATTTATGTTTCCAAATGAGCCAGAGCGTTGAAGAATTTAAATTAACCCTTCAGAATCACCTACCAATTGTCATATTTTATGGCCCTTCTTGAAATACTGAAGCCCACATGTTGTTTCAATATACCCTACCCAATTTTACGTTTTTGCGTTGCCAGCCGTAGCTGACGAACAGATACATGCATGTACATACATTTGAAAGCGTGCTCAAAATGGTAACAGTCTAATAACCATCAGCCGCCAAAGAACCAACCGTAAAAAATTCCGTTACTCCTAACTCCAAACGTCAGGGAAACTTGGCCAAATAACTAATGCTCACTTCTGAAGGTGAAAGTTAGGCAGCATACTATTATTAATACGTTATATCCGACTTACAAAGCACATTGCCTTCCTGGTCAGAGCACATAGATTTTAGTCAAATGAAAATTATTTTTAATTTTTGGTGACACCATAAAGGCCAGTTAAAAATTATAGGGATAAACGAAAGTTATGTTGTGTGGCCGAATCTACAAACAGGTACTAGACGTTAAGCCCTGATTGAATGTTTTACAACTTTTTTTCTCAAATGGGCTAAAGATGTGCTTGTAGAAACCAGTAAAATGTGGCCCATGTTCAAAAGCATTTCAAGTTGTTATAGGAGCCATGCCAATAATTAGGCAACCTAGCAACCGACTAAGGATCCGTGTGTCCCAGGGTACTGCTGACGCGTGTTCACGTGTTACAAAAGGTTTCCATGTGGGGGTGCAATGAAATGAGTCGAAGGTAAATACTGAATGGCATGTCAATGAGTGGACAGCCTAGTAACCGACTTAAGACCCATGTGTCCTAAAGATATGCCTGACACGGTGTGCTACCTAAAGCAATCTCGTAGACGAAGCCAATGAGGTAGTGCTGATCCCGAGTCTCAAGTTGCGGGAATTAAGTAGAAAAATAATAATGGCTCAGGTAGTAGCAACTTTAACCCAGCCACAAAAACGAGCCGAACTGAAGTTAAACACATCTACTTTTACAAAAGAACTGGATAGTTTTAAGTATTATTCTCAGTGGAGTTGCACTTTGCGTTTTCACAGGACAACAACATAATTCAGCTTCTACAATCGTGGCTTACGATGGTGAGGTCAATTCCTTTATCTTCAAATTATTTTTTAATTTTAACACAACAGCCAGAGTTGTCAACATGGTCTGCTTCCTTTGAAGTATGTTCACACGACCGCATATGAAAGGAGGAATGAAGTTAGAGGATGACTTGATCGTTGAGCGCTATTAGATAACATAGTTAATATATTATCAGATTATATTCTCAAAGAATTGACGAAACTGCACAAAAGTGTACTATTTTTAGCCTTTACAACATTTACTACGTTGCTGCTGGTGTGAATATATCCGATGGTCTGAAAAGCGAAAATGACCTAGAGCGCCTCCACCCCGTCGGCACCCATGTACCTCGATTGTACGGCTTACCAAAGATCCGCAAAGATGGCACACCTGTTCGTCCCATCCTAGATATGAAGAACTGACCGTACCATGCGATAGCAAAATAATTTACGGACAAACTAAAGCCCATACAGGTTCAGTTAGCACCACATAGCTACCAAGATACTTTTGAGTTCGTTGAAGGCGTGAAAGACCTCGATTTGAACGGCATGACGATGTTTTTACTGGATGTCTCGTCTCTTTTTACGAATGTGCCAGTCACGGCGGCAGTCTACAAAATCTGTGAATTCACTACTGCCAGACAGCAAGATATAGGAATACCAGTGAATGTGCTCAAGGAACTGTTAGTAAAATTTACCTTGAACGCGCAGTCCCTATTTTACGATAACTTGTGCAGACAGATAGACGGAGTAGCTATGGGCTTACTCACTTGGCCCACTTCTGGCGAATATTTTCATGGACAAGCTGGAAGCTTTACAGCTTCGTTCGCTAATAAATCGTTAAAAATATTATGGGTGCTACGTGGATGATGTCTTTGCGGTTGCATATGAAGAAACGGACATTTCAGCTGTAACGGATACCATTAATCAGGAGCAGCCGTCAATAAAATTTACACTGTAAGAAGAAAAAGCAAGATCGCTCCCTTTCCTGCACGTGCTTCTGAGAAGAAGGCCTGACGGGAGTATACGAAGTAGTGTCTATCGTAAGAAGACATGGTTCAGACAATACACCCACTTTCGGAGTTTTGTACCGCTGAACTTAGTGTGGTGTCTGAAACACAGGGCGAAAAGGATCTGCTCGGCCGATAGCGTTGACGAAGAACTTAAGGTTGTAGAAAGGACCTTTCGACAGAATGGACAACCAGATAGATTTATTGCTAAAAATTATGACTAAAAGACCCCCAAAGCTGCCGTTGCTAATGGCAAACAAGAAACAGCTATTAATCAGGGTCCCATTTCAAGGGAACGTAGCAAGTGAACTCCTACGATAGCGCCTAAGCCGAGCCGCGTCAAGCACCTTTCCAACAGCTGATGCCCATGTACTATTCTCGACTACTCCCATCCTAAACGGAGGGGGTAAGGACAAACTGCCAGCGCAGACAACCTCAATGTGCATTTATTATTTTACCCGCTCCTGTGGGACAGAATATATTGGTTGCACGAGCCGGCATTTTTCCAAAAGAGTGCGAGAACACCTTCCAGCATGGTAAGGAAAGGGGCAGAGAAAGAGCATAAATAGCTTTATCCTCGCGCATGTGGTAGGCACAGGCCATTGCGTAAATGCCAAAGAGGCCTTCCAGGTTATTTACAAGGTCCCCTCAACCTAGTTTAAATTCCTTGGACAGCCTCTGTTGGCTACGACAGAAGCAGCTGTAATCAGGCTACGCAAACCAGTCCTGTGCGCTCAAAAGAACTTTATACAGGAACCACAATTACCGGGGCCGAAAGCCACCAATATAGCCCCCCGCATCTAATAACCTGTCCCGGGGCCACCATTTCTCTGACTTTGATCAGAAAACGGACAACAATTTTGTTTCTTTCTCTTTTCCTCCACCCACCCTGACAGGCGTACAATTTGTTCTACTAGCGTCTATCTGTAAGTAGGGTTTTTAAAGGCTCTGCCTATCTCCCTTATATATATATACTAAATTATACTGAATTATACTTACCCGCATATTTAACTTAGTTACACAGTGATATACATGTAAAGGCCCGATGAGAATTCATTGAAAGATAACGTATGCTCGCCAAATTGTCTTTTATATAAATCCGATGAGTATAATGCGAGGCAAATAAAGGTTTAGTAACGCTAATAAAATGAATGAAATTTGCAGAATATATATAGAATTACGTGATTCACTAAATGCTATCGCGGTTTTTTCGGTTTATTTACTTCCGACGTGAGCTAATATCGATAGTAAAATCAACGGAGACATCGAGTTGAAATCGGTAAAGCAGCATAAAGAAATAAAGTAAATATTAAACCCAACATGTCACAATGGATACGTGGTTCCGAAATGGGCAGCAGTCAAGCTGTTTTG